>JAMKCH010072816.1:0-13619 GCA_023653785.1 Ophioderma brevispina | reverse complement strand
ATGGAAGTTTGTTTCTGTAATATACTCACGGTGTGTTTCGTTTTTTGTATCTTAGGCTATTTTTAAATGCTTTTTGGCTGTTTTTGTGTTTTTTTAGTTGTTTTTTAAACTTTGGTGGACACACCTCTACCGTGTGCCTTTAATATTCCTTTGCTACATAAACACTACATGCATACTCTTGTGTGTGAATCATATTGAGGGGACGGGTGGGGGGGGTGGTTGGAGGGAGGGAAAGTGGTGTTGGGGAGGGGAAAGGTGGGGTGTGTTGAGGGGGCCAGTGAGGGTTTTTGGTGCGGAGTTGGGTGCATCAGCGAGGTGGGGGGTAGGGTACATTGGAGAGGGGTAGGGTGCATTGGAGAGGGTAGGTGGGGGGTGACCTTCGTAACCCCCTTGTGACCTTTTTGACCCCATTTTACCTTCTGACCCTAATAAACCACATATGAACCATGACTCCATGTGCCCTTTGTGACCCATGTGACCTTTGTAACCCCCATGTGACCTTCAATGTACCTTGGTGACCCTCCTTGGACCAGGTGACCTCATGTGACCATGGTGACCTCTTGGGCCATGGTGACCTCACTGTGACCCTGGGACCGTCATGGACCTTGGTGATCTCATATCACCTTTGGCCCCATTTACATTTTTGGTGCATCGGGGAGGGGGTTGGGTAGGTGTTCGTCGAGGAGGGGGTGGTGTGTCGGGTATACCAGGGTGGGGTGCGTCGGAAGGGGTGATCGGGGAGGTGGCATCGGGGAGGGGCATGGTAGGGTGCATCGGGGGTACCCAACCTTTGTTACCTCCATTCGACCTTTGGTGATCTCGGTGACCTTGGTTACCCCATGTGACCCTTTGCGACCTTGGTGTCCTTGGTGACCCCATGTTGACCTTGGTGCCCTCATGTTACCACGACCTTGGTGGCCCTCAGGTTGTGACCTTATTTACTAAAGTTGTGAACCCGCTACTTTATAGTTTCTGTAATTCATTTATTTTTAGGGTGGTATATGAGAGTTATTTTCCGGACCTTACTTTTGGGAGAAAAAAAAACGACTCGTACGTCATTTTATTATCCTTTTTTATCTTCTTCCTTCTCTTCGTTTTTCTTTCTCCCTTCCGCTTTCCCACGAGGATTGCAAGATTTCCCGGGAAGGAGCTTTCCCACATTCCCCCCTTTTTCCCACCATGATTATAATGTTGACGAAATTGGTGCTCTGTGGTCACGGTGTTTGCGCATGAGGTGACATGTTGATGACCTTTGGTGACCTTTGTTGGCCAATTCAAAAGTGTTAACGCCTTTTCCCGCAAGGCGTGTGGTCAAGTTTTTATCTGGAGTTCCGTAGGCATAATGAGGGAAGGGAAGCGAGTTCAATAGTTGTCGGCCTGATTAGATGTGGGTGCATAATTTCGGGCAAATTAATATATGCAAATGAAACTAATTAATATGCACAAAATCAGCCTAATTGCTATAATTTTTGAAACGGTCACATCATATCACTGGACATGCAAAATTCCCTTCACTGCACGAAAACGTCATTATGGTGCGCATGTGCAGGGGTCCGTTCCTCCCCGAAATTCGTCGTAATTGTCTTTGCCCTTAGTGGACTAATTGTTGTCCCAGCACCTTGGAACTGTCTGAAAAGTTTTATGTAGAAATTGCCTATAGGATTACACAACCAGTTTGGGGGAACGACCCCAGGTTACTATAAATCAACGTACAAAAATGTAAGTGTTAGGCTTTTTTACTTTGTGTCAAAAATCAAATAATTGGGATGGAATTCTTATTCCTGCCCCCATAACCTTCAACATTGCAGTTTATTCCGTGTTGAGGCTTTCGCCGAATTCATAGGGTGATGGCACAATAATCACCTTCTTTCAAATTTCAAACTCATACCTCAATCCAAGACAAGGTCCTTCCATAGTCTTAATGATCATAGACATGAAATACAAAAGAAGGTGTTGGGAAAAGGTAGGAAGGGTGTTGGGGAAATATAAGTAGGAAACGGTTAGGAAAACAGGTCGATAGGTGTTGGGAATTGAGTGGGGAATGAGGAGGGTTGTTGACTTTGAGAACAAGGGGATGTTAGGAATGAGGGCTGTTGGGAATGGGGAGTTAGGATTGTTTAAGGAAGGGGAGATATGCGAGATATTGGAGGAGGGGAGATGATAGGGGAGTTGGGGAGATATTGGGGGAGGGAAAGGGAGATATTAGGTAAGGGTATAGGTGGGATGGTTGGGGTGGGTACATAGGATGTTGGGGAAGGGGTATGTGGTGTGTTGGGGGAAGGGATGTGCGGATGTTGGGGAAGTGTATGTGGATGTGGGGAAGGGGGTAGATGGGTTGTTGGGGAGGCCTGGTGGGATGTTGGGGGACAGGGGGTTGGGAGGGGAAGTGGGGGATTTTGGTAGATGAAATGTGGATGTTGGGGTGGGTACATGGTAATGTTGGGGAAGGGTACGTGGGATGATGGGGACGGTAGTACCTATGATTGTTGGTGAAGGGTAGATGTGTTGTTGGAGACACAGGGGATGGTGGGAATTTTGGGGGACCGGTGTTTGGGGAGGGGGATTTTGGGAGTTGGTAGCGTGGAAAAAGTGGGAGGTTGGTAGAGGGAAAGGTGGGATTTGGTAGAGGTTGGAATGTGGGATGTTGGTAGAGGGGAAGGTGGTATTTTTGTAGAGGGGCAAGGTGGGTTTTCCAACATATTTTTTGCTTTCTGCTGTAGATACAAGATTATGTGACCTACTTAGATACATGGTTGGTGCTCTACATCATTTTGCAAGCAGTGGTGGCACCAAGAATACAAAAATCATAAAAACTGTTTTTTAAATTGCCATCCTTTCATAATTTTTTTACCAACATGAGTTAAATCATGTCATTTTTGCCCCTCCTAAGCTGCCTCCACCCCTGTTCTATAAATTGTAACGAGGGTTTACATGCATGGTTGATGCTCTCGTTTGCATATAGACCAGAGATTTCAAAATGTATTTTGTGTGTGTTCTATTATGGAAATAAGTTGGCTAGAAATTAAAGTTAATCACCAAACGGCCAGCTTAAGTTTGAAAGTCATCATTGTCATTATGAAAACCCAATTTATTATCTTATTGCAATGGGACATATCCTTTATAACGGAAGTATTTCAATAACTGTCATTATTCTCCATGCAATTGCAATCAAAACAAATTGTGACACCTGTACTTGTTTATTTGAATTTGAACTTGTTAACTTTTATCAACTGGATTGAGTTTCCGGTTTTAGAACTTTCTTAAAATTTGATTACCACATTGTCAAAATGGATAGCACAGAATAAACATGGACAGACAATGAGCAGGAAACTGTCTCTCACCATACAGTCAATCTTTAGGTCTGGCATTATAGCCCTACTGATTTCCTAAATTGGTTAGAGCGTGTGAATTTAGTGGTTGGATTTAAACAAGATTACTCAGAAGCCAAGGCCTTATAAAAAAAAAATTAAGTTCATGAAGTCAGTTTAGTCAAAAATTGAATCTTGTGTATCGTGTTATCTAGTTGGTATTTTGGATTATTGAAGAGCTATCTAGTCATGTGAGTGCAACAATTTGTAAGTGCAAAATAAGCTGCCATGTGATACATCCTGTGTGCTGCCATGTATTAGGATAGATCATCAATTTGTCTTTTAGTCAGGTGGAAGTGTGACAAACACCCTCCAGAAAGGGAGTGGAGGAGGGGAAGAAGACAACAAAAAAAAGAGTGGGAGAGAAAGGTAAGGGAAGAGAAGTTAAAAAATGAGCAAAAAATTAACTCCTGAGCTATTTCCTTAAGTCATTGGCTCTCATTGAAATGGTTATTCAGGGGACTGTGTCATCCGGAGACCATTTCAAAATAAAATGGATGTTTGATGGGGACAATTCTAAACAAATGGCAGCTATTGCATTACAACTTGTTGCACAAATGATATGAATAAACAATACAATACTTCGTGTGCTAAATGTTTAAATGTTTTATAAGCTTGTAAAAACTTTGAAAAAAACATCGAGAGGATTGTTTTCAATTATCTTGATAACTTGTTCATTGCTAGAATAAGGTATGTAAATCCGATTTTTCAGTATATTGGCCCCTCTGCGTGGGGTGTTTGTCGGTAAGTGGTTTAGACAAATATTTAAAAGCTACCAAACGGTATTAGGGTTGACAAGCACTGTTATTTCATATGTTAAACTCATCGTGGTGTCACCAAGAGGCACTATCGCAAGATGGATTAAAATTTGTTATGCCAAGAGCTGGAATAGATGGGTCTATTTTCCACCCACACTCTACCAGATAACAGTAGGAAATAACAGAGAAGAGGTAGCCGCTGGAAGAAAGGAGTCGTATTGTTGGGGTGTCTTGTTCAGTACCTGATATTTTGCAAAAGGCTGAATTGTAATGCAAGTGGTTTCATCGTTTCTACAACCGGCGAAAGGGCCACAAAGATTTTACAGGCCATCCTGTCTATGAAATAGGTGAGCTTTGAAATCTATGGATTTAATACCTTATCTTACAAGGAACAAGTTATGCAAGATAATTGTTAATTATACCAAAGGTAGACTTTACCTGCAGGATGATTTTAATTATCTTGTAGAAATTGTTACGAAGTAGATAAGGGTCCCACCACTAAGGATTTTGGTGAGATATGTTACTGGTCAATTTACCCACCCCCCCCCCCCCCCCCCCCCCCCGCTCTGGTCAGTAGAACAAAAAAAACCGCACCGTTGTTTCTTGGTTATTTCTGCGCATGCTTACTGAGATTGAGGGAATTCTATTTTAGATGCCTGGTAGCGTCTGCGATTCACCGGCACAACAAGCGCCGAACCATCTGAAGTACAAAATACCTTTTCACGTGAAAATATATCTTACAGAAGTAGGTACGAATGTCAAAGGAACAAATACCATGAGGGCTGCAATGACGAAATTACGGTAAAGGGGAATTTTTTATCCTACCTTGCACTATTTGCCGATGCCAGGCGGTTCACCGCCATCTTAAAAAGACAGCTTTGAAAAAAATAAAATTATATGCAGGGGTGCAGGCCAAGAAAATACGTAATTAAAAAAATCAAGTTAGCCAAATTAATTGGCCCATAATACAGGCGGTGAAGGTCAGTAATCACAGCAATTCCGGTCAACAGGGAACAATTCCCGACGGGCAACACGATTTTGCTCGAGCGCATGCGCAATATCAATAAAGTTGCTAAAGACAGGTCGTGACTCTTCAATAAGCTGTGAAGCTCACTGCGGTCCGATCTTCAACACGGTGATTCGTAAAAAAATATGGATAAATCATTACTTCTAAAAGTTTGCAGAAGTTGACGTTTGTGGCTTTAATTTTACAGAAATAATCGTACTACCTGGGATTTGATCCAGAACAAAGCTGTTTAAAAACGGTACAAAGTAAAACCCCAGCTGCTCTAATAGTCTAGACTCACTCAGTTCTCGGACTTTTTAACGGAAAACCTGATTTTATCTCAACTTTGGAATTAAAATTTTGACTATCTTTAGTTCTGATGAATGTTTTAATTTGCCTCAAAAAATTTAATTATATTTCGAAATCTTGAGCCAGCCTTTAAAAATGATCAAAGCGTTTTAAGAATGAGAAAAAGGGTATGATTTGATGATTAGGCGATGATGACGTGACGATTTCCGGATGATGCAGCCTATAAGAATTAGGCAACAGCGCAGTGAGCACCTTCGGGCAGGAGTTTTGGTGCTTTATAAATGTCCATTATTATTTTGGGAACACAGGTGTAGAAGTAATTATGTCCGGAGTACTCATAGTCCGGGGACAATGGTAAAGAATAGAGCACTCATTCATTGACTCTCACGCAATATTAGTTTCAAGAATTTATCCGTATCGTCTAGGAGCCCGGACTGTGGTTACCACCGGACTATATCTGCTTTACACCGGAGAATATCCAAATGGCTGGTCTGATTTAACTCAAACATTTGTAACTGATGTTTTTGGGGGAGAAGAATGGCAGAGTCGAAAAGGGAAGGGGATGGCAAAAAAAGGGAACGGAAAGAGGAACGGATGGCTAAGAAAAGGTGAGGCGAAGAGCCTTGTGACAAAACATACCCATCGCTAGCAATGAGTGGGCCTTTATTCCGTTAAACAGCTTATTCCGTCAGAGAGTTAGGTGGTCAATGACGGCACAGGGACTAAACGAGACAATTCCCAAAACCTAAAATAGGACATGAATGCTCGTTCACCCACTTTCTTAGATTTCTTTCGACTTGAGTTCTGAAATTATGGTGTTTTGACTGGCTATGATGCATGCCTGACTATCCAACTGCTGCAAAGCAGGCATTAGTCCACAGCAGTTCAGTCCGACGGTTGCGAGATAAGATATTGCACGTTTGGTGGGTCGTATCTGAGGCTGTGTCTGGACCAAGCTGTCGTGTATGGGGGCCCCCCAAAGCATAAAGGCCATAACGTATTGCCGCAAAGCGTTGCGAGAAAGTAGCAACGCGCCTTGCCAAAAGTTCACAACGCGTTGTGGTGTTGGCCAATTAAAATGGATCAATTTCTGTGAGTATTTCAAAAAAATCAGACCCACAACGCGTTGCAGGTATCTAGCAACGCGTTGTGGGGGGGGGGGGGAAACTAACAATGCGTTGCAAGCCTTCACAAACGCGGTTACGAATTCACAACGCGTTGCGAGCATTTACAACGCTGGTGCGAAGGTCCACAAGCAATAAGGGTCAACGTATTGCCGCAACGAGGTGTGAGAAAGTAGCAACACGTTGCGACGCCGACATTTCTTCAACAAGTGCGGCGGCGGCCAATCAAAACATGAATTCTGTGCGCATTTCAACAAAATAGATCCACAAGCGTTGCGGCAATACGTTATGACCCTATGCGTTCACAACGTGTTGCAAGCCATCACAACGCGTTGCGAGCTCACAAGAGTTGTAAACCTTCCGAAGGTGTTGTGAAGGTTTGCAACGCTTTGTGAAGGTCGCAACTCGCAAAGAGTGTGAGATTTATATTTTGATATACGTCACGAAATTCATGATTTTGATTGGCCCACCACCGCAACGCGTTGCTGAAAGGTCGCAAAGCGTTGCTGAAATGTCGCAACGCGGTGCCGAAATGTCGCACGCGTTGTGGACTTTCTCACAACACGTTGCGGCAATCCGTTATGAACCTTATGGCCTGTGGACCTTAGCAATGCGCGTGGTGAGCTTGCAAGGCGTGGTGAAGCTCGCAAAGCTTTGTGAAGGTTTGCCAACGCATGCAAAGTATCTAGCAATGCGTTGTGGGTATTTTTTCTAATAGTCACAGAAATTTATGATTTTGATTGGCCAACACTGGAAGTGTTGCTTGAAATGCCGACAACGCATTGCCGAAATGGTCGCAACGCGTTGGTACTTTCCCAGCCAACGACAGTTGCTACTTTCTCACCATGTGTTGCAGCAATACGTTATGGCCTTTATTGGCTTGCGATAGTCGGGTACCAAACTTACACGTTGTAACCAATGTTGTGCCAATTATGGCGTTGTGGTTCAGCCTGAGTTGAACAGTGAAAACAGTGAAAGCAATAAAAACCAAATGCTAGACGTGTGGAAAACTGGGAAAAAAAAAAAGATAAAAAAGAAGGGGGGGAAAAGAAGGGAAACGCGAAACGAGCGCACAAGGCAAAGAAGGTGAGGAGGGCATTCGGGAGGAGGCAGGAGAATGAAAAAAAAAGCCACAGATGAGGAGCAAATGCAAGTCAGGGCAGTGCAGGAATGGTGATTGGAAGAAATGAGATCGAAATGGAGAACAGCATTACAATGCACCTGCACAGCAATCCTCTCCGGTCCAGAACTCCTGCCTTTACTTGAATTTAGATTGTTTTGTGGCTTTATTTAAGATGTTGAATATGAATGCAAAGGGAGTGAGTAAAACTAAAAAAGAAAAGACAGAGGTGTGGAGAGGGGAAGGGTACACAAGGAGGAGGGGCGAGACGGGGGGAAGAAGCGAAAGAGAGGGGGCAAGCGCGGGATCAAAACAGGCCCACCAAAGCGAGAGGAAGCGCGGCCCAGTGCTCAAGTACTGGTGGTCGGTTGAGAGGAGAAAGGCAACGGCCAATTTGAAACAACAATCCCCTAACTATTCAAATTTCAAAATTTTTTTTCTAAAATTTCCTCATCCAACATGTTTGTGGATGAGAAAAGTTGCTCAATAGAGTTTTTACCATATGCCAAAAGCGTTAGGATGTTGATTGTAGATAAATGAAATTGATGAGTCAACATTGGGCCAAATGAGGCGATTTTAGAGATATGTAGGCATTGGTCTTAAACAAGTTCGCAACCCTACTAAGAATCCCAAACTTTAGAACGAATATCAAGGAACGTCACGCCTGCCCTCATATAGAAATCCACGTGCCTACGTATTTGGGTAGTATGCATGCGTACAGTATAATACTAGCAAAAAACTTATCCTATTTCGCCAACCAGCGTCCAAGCTAGCTGGTTTCCAAAGAATTAACATGGCTTACGATAAGTATACTAGAGAAAAAAAGTGATGAGAATCTTGTTACGTAATTAGCTGGAGGTTGCATCCGAATACGCACACATGTGTGAGGGGGGGGGGGGGGCGATAGCATATTGTAACAATGGTCAAATTATGTCTACTGAACAACATTCTATATAAAAAGACACTTTACAATTTCAAAACTGCATGCAAGGGTGAGAGTAGACTTCTTTCTAACTATTCATTTTGTCCCATTATCTTTCGTTGTAAATTAGCTGAATGATGAAAAACTGGCATAAAACTTCTGGAAAACCAGGATGTCCTTCAGTGTTATTTGATCTAGGGCGCGCTGTTAGTTTGGGGTTGGTGAAGGAGGAGGGCCACGGATCCGAAACGAATCCCTCTGCAAGAAGGCGAAGTTCATTATGTACAACATAATCACGGTCTCTTGCCGTTGAAATGCGAATACAAACATGTCATTGAACGTCACATACTTTAGTCGTGACAGTAAGACCACTTGGTTTGGCCGCCATTTTTGTTTAACCATTGGAGAAATGACAAGGTAGAATTAAAAATTCACCGATTTCTTCTTAGCAGTAAGGGATCAATAAGAGAGGGGCACTGCCGGTTATGGGCTGTAATCAACCTTACGATGAGGTGAGTAGGAATTAATATTGTATTTGTAGCGTGTTGTCCCCAACGTCAATTCAGCCACGTGGCCTTGTCCAAATGTTTTTCAGTGGTGACGCCGAAAGCTGGCAACAATCCCAGGGGCAACCCAGGGTATGCGGTCACGATTCCAATGTAGGTTATGAGTGCTCGAGATGGGGATTATTTAGGGAATGTCACATGCCAATATATTACGCATTTCAAAGTCATTCCATACAAGGGACATGAAAAAATCATAACAAATAATTAGGGAACAATATGAGTACATTTTTATTTCTTGTAAACCAATTATGAAAAATTAGTATACTTATTTCCAATGACAGTATTTTATACATCCTTCAAACATTGCTACTGCGCAATGATGGTCACGTGTGCGGTTACGACAGGGAAAATACAATTCTGAAATTTTCCTCGGCAAACACAGGTGAATATGGCATCCGACTCGAAAACAAAAACACGGACCTAAATTGCAATGGGGGGGGGACTTGCTATCACGTAGTACATTGCTGTATTTTACGAATCTAATTAGTGTCATTTCGTACCTAATTTGACAATTTAATTACAAGAGATCCCGTATCAGTTTTTAAGATGTCAACAGGTCATAAATTTCTAAGGGGAAAGCATAGATTTTCACTAAAAAAATGTGGGCAACAGAGTGCGTTTTCATTTCTTTTTGAGATGATAATTAAGTTGTCATGATGGAAAATTTTATTGATCGAAAACTGCGCATGAGTACAACATTGACCTTGTGGATTCATTATAAAAAAACTTCTCTGAGCATCATGAGTCTCAAGCAAACTTCTGGTTCACCAGAAGCTAGTGGCCGTCAGTGACGTCAATAATTAGCGGCGCACTTCACTAATGTAGCCTAATCCCCCCCCCTATTTCTAAAGTAACAAGTGTTTGTGCAGTATGGAATGAGGATGTGAGGGTCGTGATTTGACCAGACAGTGGTCAGAGTGAGCAGGGGATTATATATGATGCCGAGTGGACGTTTCTTTCATTCTCTTTAAAAAAAGGGGGGGGTTATTAGCGGAGGGGCCTAAATACTGACAAAATACGGATTTAAAATACCTATATACTTCGGAAAAAGTTCTACAAGATAATTAAAATCATCCTGCAGGTAAGTCACCTTTGTATTCAATTAACCATTTTTTTTTTTTTGCCCCCCCCCCAGCCCGCTCTATATGGGGGCTTGGTATATATGGATAGATGGGCGGGAGGGGGGTGGGCAGAAGAAATCATGAATCCATCTAAAGACTAAACCGAATAGTCATTGACTTCTTGCGTGGCACTGTGCCTGATAGCACATGATAAGGCCAGGTATACATTTTGGACAGGTTATGAATATTAAAATTAGCTGATTTGCATATATTTCTTAAAATGTGATAAACCACAGTTGTGGGAGACAGCAGAGATCCTTTGTTATAATGTAGATTGTTTTTTTTTTTTTTTTTTTTTTTTTTTTTTTTTTTTTTTAATATTGCAAAATTTTACTTCAATCTGAAGTGTAAGCAAGGAATTTTTAAAGACACTACGTGATTGCTAAATCAGAAAATCGCCCAAAATCAGCAACAATCAGATTTTTGCATGTAGGTAACAAGTACAGGTGTATCCTAACTTACCCTGCAAAGGATAGACCAGATGCAACCTAATAAGGACCGAATCGGAAATTTAGTCATTACTGTCCGTTCGGACACTTACTACAACACGTACATTGAAGGGGAATCGTAATCATGGAAACACTGCCTTTTCTCTTTTCTGCAATATACAGGTGAAAAGGTAACTTATGAGAATTCTACAGACTTTCCTTCACTTTTGAAAGCTATTCCTGCAAATTAAAATATTTTTCATATCAATGATAGTGTCTTTAATTTTACAGTGTTATTATGCCAGTGTCTTTCATCCATGTGCATGTACATAGTATAAACCACAGAAGATAATCAGGCGGGTGACACTGTGTAAAAAGCCCATAGACAATTTCGATAGCGATGGTGATAGCGCCACCGTTTGGCGATAAAGTTAAATAATTAATTATAAGCATAAACGTTCATGACGTACACTGGGATGACGTAGCGTAATAGACGCCAACGCACGACTGGCGAACTATTAAGCTACAGATTTCATGCCAGATCAGTGCTCGCCCCCAGTACGCATCCATTTCCTGATCGAGTGTCCTATCCCGAATTTATTTAGGATCCTGAGATCAGTGTAACGATCATGCCTTTTTATTGTGAGGAACCTGGCAGGTCATTTTTTCATTGGAAATTTTAAAGGAGAACAGTACAAAGAAGAATATAAACATATACCTATAAAATATTATTGAACACATACAAGTGGTTTACTCAAAACCACAGAATATACAGGCGAGTCAAAAAAACTGCCTGATTGTGTCCACCATTTTGAATTTTCAAGTACATATATCTAACAAATGTGATAACACTGAAAGCTTAGTTCATTTATCTTTAATTTGCTGCAAAGATCCTTCACTCGGTTAGGTATAGACCGAGTTACAGTAGTTTGAATCCAGCTGTCGGTTTTCTGCACTGTCCACGGATTCAAATTGCTAGTAGGGCGCCGTGCATTCAAATGGGAATCCGTTGCATTCAACTGGGAATCGTGGATAGAGTGAAAACCGGACTACTGATTTAAAAGACTGTAGCTCGGACTGCTCGGTCTATACTTAACCGATGGGAATTATCTTTGCAGCAAATTAAAGATAATGAAAGAGGCTTTCCGTTGATATCACATACGTATATATACATTATTTAAAAACTCAAATGGCGGACACAAAAACCGGAGTCAAGTTTTTTTTTGATAACCCTGTATTACCATATCAATGAATTAAACAATCTAGTTGACCTACGCTATTAAAATTCGTGCTAGTGTATAACGGGTTATGCGACATGGCCGCACATTTGCGTCACAACACGCATGAAAGACACATTATGGAAAAGCATCATGTGTGAGTTGTATGACGCTCCGTGCCGTCCGTATATCGCATAATCATATACTATCCCATAGTTTTTTTTTTTTTTTTTTTTTTTTTTTTTTTTTTTTTTTTTTTTTTTTTTTTTTTTTTTTTTTTATTTTTTTTTTTTTATTTTTTTACATTAGCGCAAATTTCAAATAGCACCATGGTCAGGCAAAATGCTTTTAATAATTTTATAGTTAGTATAATTCCTTTTACCATGAGACCACTCGATAGGTGTTCAATAATGATATTTCATCACCACATATTGTTAAGTTATTCTTTGTACAGGTTTTCCTTTAATGGAACAAACTTACCTCAAAATAAATACCCTTCACAAAAATACAATGCCCTGGGTGTTTATCGAGATAACCATTATTTACTTGTTCATTTATTTAAACTTTGTTATTTGTACATGCAGGATATCAAAATAGATGGCCAAAAGAAACTGACGTTGAGACACAAGCGGTTGCTGAAAAGTCGCACGCGATCATCTCGCATACGAGAGATTATTAAAAACGTTCCTTTGCCTCACCTACCCAGGTAAATACCTACATATGGCATGTTTGCTACAAGAGATGGGTCCAGTACTTTGGCTGTACCTAAAATACATTTTAAATACAATTTTGTTGTTTAGAGACTCCATCAGATGCTTTTTATTGTGGTCAATCATAGAGATAGAGTAATAAAAGTCTAGAGGGTGGACAGCCATCTTGAATCAGGCGAGCTCATGATGGAGCTTAATGTTTTACCGCCCAAGCCCATTAACAACCTAAAACTTAAAGACCCTGGAAAATGTACTTCTCATTGATTTTCACCAAGGTGACCCCGCTTATTAAAATGATCCTTTTACATACCAAGAAAATATGTCAGGCATGTGGTTTATGCAGGAAAGTTTATTGTCGCAAATATGTGGGCACAGGGTTGTTTGCAGATTCAAGTAAGCGTGGGCTATAGATGTTGTAGTTGCTATGACGAGTGTATGATTTACCCAGTAGAAGTGCACAGTGTAATATTTTAATTAATATGGAAAATTTGACCCGGTTAAGTGTGCAAAACCGCGTCCGCCTGCTCGTTTGTTTGTATTATGGTAATTAGCAAAATAAGTGTGTTCGTGCCCATTCTAAAAGATATAACCGGGGAACAGTACAGAAGGCCTTGGGGGCAACTAGGCATAGCTGAAGGATCACAACCATGTTAACAATTCATTGTGCTTGGTGTATGAATGTGTGGGTGTGTGTCACTAAAATGTTAAGTTTTTTTGTTAAGTGTAACAATGGGATCCATCATAGTTGATAGGTTCAAAGGGTCATGTGCCATGGTCAACGGTCATGTGAGGTTGAGTTGAAATAGGATGGTGGCCCCACAGCTTATATTCTTTGAATAGAGCGAGCGCGAAGACGAGAACAGACAAAATTTCTAGTTATTATTAAACAACAAATCATAAAAAACAAAGGGAGAAATTTAAAGGTGATTGTTCCGGATTTTGTCTATTATGTTCTGTACTTGATAGCATG
>JAMKCH010072814.1:0-63291 GCA_023653785.1 Ophioderma brevispina | reverse complement strand
ATACCACAACATGGTCAATCTATTTACTAAATCGTGAGATCAATTTCTACGAATCTTCTGTTATACATGTTAATGTGTGGGTTAAATTCCCCGTAGTTTCGTAGATACGAATCCACACTTGACTGTAGATTCGTAGATACGAATCTACATTTAGACATGATAACAGAAGATTCGTAGAAATTAGACCACGGTTTAGTAAATAGAGTGACGTCACTGCAATGGTTTAAACCCCAAGATTGCCTCAAAAAATGTTGAGAGGCATATGAAATGTTGCTACCTTTAAAAAATAGGTTTATGCACAACGTTTGATAAATGCAATAAGTGAGTTGCGAAAATATGTTACCAGTATATTCAGGGAAACTTCTCTTATAATATTCTAATATTGCTTATTTTTAGCTGTCATGTTGTTATTAGCAAGATACTCATGTCATTAGCAAGATACTTAAAGCATGTTAGCAAAATAGACCGTGTAACATGCTTTATCTTCTGTTTATGCATGACTGATTTTCATAGGCTTTTATAGCTAGTAGTATCAGTCCATGCAGCAATAATGCTAAATGTTATTGTGCATCATTGTGTACGTCTTGCGTGCATTATTTGTCCAATATATAGTCTATATGTCGTGCACCGTTTACGTTGTGCGTGCATTATTTTTTTTTTTTAAATGAAACGCCTTTTCGATCCGCATGCCAGGAATACATGTTACAAAAACGCAATGCTGTGATGCAGGACATAGGGTGCCAGGCCTTTGCACCATAAAATTTCATTTTGATCTCTAATGGATATGTTATTATTATTTAATTAACGGCTGTCACTGCAGCGGGGATTATTGGCCACCGTGGCATTGGATATTGGTCTTTTTTTCTCACGTCTTTTTGAGGCCGTGCATGGCAACCCTAGAATAAGGTTGTTGTTGTTGTTTTTTGGACTATGGGAGAGGCCTGCTAAGAATAGGATATTTAAAGGTCGCTTTTTTTTTTTTACTTTTGTGTTTTGCCATAGATCGATACGATACTGAGCTATACTGATGATTAGATCAATTGTGGCAGCCTTCATTTTAGCTCATTTTCTTCAATAGATTTGCTAAAATGTCCTTTCTCCTATAATGCCTTTGTTAGTTGATGGTGAATTAGCGATAAGGCCAGCAAACACAAAGTGTCTAATTTAGCCAAAACATAAGGTCATATTCCTTCCAATTCCAGGTAGTCCTATTATGGTTGACCTCGCTATGGCCGATGTCGGTGAAACTCCGGGGCACTCACATATGAAATGAATACGGGTGAAAGGCTGCCGCTCTATACATATTCGGTGCGAGAGAGCGTGCAAAAATGTTATAAGGGGTCCTGAGGTGAGAGGCCCAATTGTTTAAAAACAGGGCCCGTCATTTGGTGTTGGAAAAAATTGCTAAATTTTCAAACAATCAACAATGGGGTCTTTGGGTGAAAATTCTAACGTTCAGGGAACGTAGGTGGTGTTTGGGCAAATTTTAAAAAAGTAGGGTTTTGGGCGACAGTGTTAACTGTCAATATAGGTTATTAATAGTGACATCGTATCACCAGATACGAAAGGGAGTGCCCCCCCCCACCCGCTTTGAATCTGGCATTAGGGTTCACCGTTAGTGCCCCCAGAGTTCACCAAAACATTTAATCATGGATATGTTGAATCAGAAAGAATATTAGAAAGTGAGTGTAATTGGATATTTCAGTGCTTGTTATATAACATAAAACATTTTTGTTTACATTTAAGAAGTGGTTTGGAAAGTGTTTTATGTAAAAACGGGTGTAATGTGATTAATATGAAAGGAAAAACAAATTTTTGGGTTGATCCCAAAAGTTTTCCATATGTGCCAAAAAGTAGAGTAAATTAGCAAAATCTTAATCATGGATTATTTTATTACAAGAGATAAATACAAATTTATAATTTGATGTTTAACTATAGTTGCAATCAAATTCAGGAAACAGCACGTTTTGCATAAAGCTGGCCCGTTTCACAATTAGGCAGCCACTTTTGTCAACTGAGGGTTAATTTTCAAAGTGAGTTAAAAGTTGTTTACTATTCGTTTTATTCTTGCCAAGGCTACAGGGTTTTCATAAAAATACCTCTGGATAGCTAGTGTTCACCCCTCTCAAATAAAATTCAAGTGTTACTTGTTTAATTTTGGGTTAATTTTGTGAAGAAAGAATCAAAATTACAAATGAACTAATGTACTTGACTTGTCCATTAATGACAATGACATGGGCACAGAAAGAAAGTATGCCCCAGGCTTCCTAGTAGACCAAATTTGAATAAAATTTGGGTGTGATTATTGCACAGATATATGGCAAATTCAAGGTGTATTTTGTGACCAAAATGGGAAATGTGCTACTAATAGCTTTACTTCACATGAAAATAATCAATATATGGCCTTCTGATCATTCAATGGTTTTTAAAGCTCTCTTGGTATAGGTAATAGGAAAAATAATGCCACAGCCAGGCTGGCCAGGATAAATAAGATAGTTTGATATCCAATGTTTGTCAAAAGTTGGATGTGACATATTACATGTGAACGGACAACTAATGCTGTTGAATTAAAAGTGTTTTTTTCAACCAAAGACTGCTTGAAGAGATTGCACATTTTATGAGTTCCTAAAAACACAGTAGAATATTTCAAAACACTTTTATTGGGCATCAGCCGTATATTGGGTAGTTTTAGGGGTGGATGTGACATTTTCTTGTGAAAGACAATTTGCATTATTATGAGTAGTTGTTTAATCTGAAGCATTATGTTTATTCAGTCCAACTGAATGTGTTGACAAGACCTATCACATTTTTAATTTTAAATGTCTTTTCTGGCTCTTTGCTTAAATTAGGTTTCAAAGCCCCTTGATTACTGAGCAAGCAAAAGACAGTGTTTATGAAAATTTAAAAATGGAAATAAGTTTGAAATACATCAAGCCCAACTTAATGACAGTATAAAATATAACCCATATAATGTGGAAAAAAAAGCCAACTCAACAAGTTCGTTGAGAGTTAGATAGCATTTTATCCACAAAACCTCCTTTTTGATGGATGTGACAAATGGGTCCGGAGTCATCGAGTGCCAAATTGGTAAACAGTATTTCAATAAGGAAAAAAATTCGCAATTCTCATCAAGTGCGCAGTTCCACACTCATAGAAAAAAGTGGTTGGTCATCTGGGACATTTCACATGATTGGAGATTCTTTAAAAATTTGACCCCTGTTTAAACTTAAATTGGACCCCATGAAAAGTGACACAATAATTTGAGAGTAACCTACTAGCATTATTAAAGTGGCAAACGAGAGATGTCACATACAGGTGTCCCTAAAAAAATAGAAAGTATGATTTTGGCCTAATGTAAAGCTTTGCCATCAAAAATAAACTCCATCTGAAAGGATGAAGCTGAAAAATGTTCTTGGTAAAAAAAATTTGAATTTCTAAATTTTGATAGAGCACATACAAAACTTTCAGCTTATGTTTTTGATATTGAAATATAAGCAAATCAGAATCACTGTTTTCTCTCTTTTAAGGATTTTGTAGCCAATAGGTGTGGTATAGTCTATATGGAAATTCCTATTATGACAAAATCTTTGGTGCCTTAAAAAATCTCTCGTTGCACCTTGAATGTAGAGGGTCCATACTAAATGCCAAAGGTTGGTCAAAACCTTTCTGTAGTGAGGGGGTTAAACGATGATTTGTTTGACATGGGGGTCCCAGCCTCCTCTATAGGCCCTATTGCTTTATTCCTTCCATGACTTGTGTGATGAATTTGCTACTTTATTAATGCACAAAGATGATTGCATTCATCATGTCCATTCATGCATGATGGACTCCAACACCAGAGAGCGGTCAAGTAGTGCACAATACTGTGCACCAAAAGGGCCACTATAGGCCCTAGGCCTATAAGGCCTTACACTAGCTTGTCGATTAGTATTGTATAACGTAACTTTTAAATATTTATGAGTTTCAGGACTCTTTAAAGCAATATGAGCACATTCTTTTGAAGAGCGCCCCCAATTTTTCAAAAACATTGTGCGATTTATCACGGTTAAATTTGTAAATGGCTATAGTACACTTATACCTTGAAATGACAAGTTCGAAAAATGGTCTCGTGTCAAAACAAGGAATTTTGTAATTCGAATAATTAATATCGAGGGAACCGATAATTATTCAACGTCTGCTGGGGTAGCCGGGCAATAGAGCCAGGACGTGTCTACGCTCCATCATAGTTGTTTTTATTGGTTCAGGCAAGTCATTTTCTTGGGGTGGCACGATTTTATCATGGACGGACATAAACGTAGTTTTCCAGCTCTGCCGTTGAGTACAATCTGGGGTCCCAATTCTAATACAAAATCGCTTCTTATTTTATGATAAATACCCATTTTTGAGCATTCTCATTCGCTGGCTTAGTGTCCTAGAGGCAATTACCAACATAATGGCAAAAATATCAATTTGTGAAAATTGGGGGGGGGCGTCTTCAAAAAATGTGCTAAGATTGCTTTGTAATTTATGATCCTTTAAAAATCGTAACTTTTCAACTCCCCACTAAAAGTTTACCTAGTATCCTGTGCGGAGGTGTCACGTGAGGCCTTTGACAAACGGTTTATATTGTGTACAATTTCATGTAAATGCCCGGCCCAAACCGACTATTTACAGTATTCTGAGCGTGGGCTAAGAGCCCAACTTTGTATAAAAAACGGGGAACATCTACTAAAAAGCATCATTGTAAGGGTAGAGGGCTGTAATTAAAGTTCATTAATAATTTACAAATTAAAACAAGACATTAGTTCAGTAGAATCCGATTAAATGGTGTGCAGAAAATGTGCATGTGTCAGCTTAAAACTAAAAGTGGGTGACTATGGAAACACCCCATCCCCTCCAAGTCAAACCATACCCTCGATATGCATGAACTGACGTATGACACGAATAAAAATCAGACTATATGACCTGGGAAGCACATAAACATATTTTTGTAGGTTCTATGCGGCAGCTTTATTATTAGGGCAAATTCATATGAATGATTTTAAGCCTTTATTTTAGGCGTACCGCAATTTTTAATCACCTGCAGATGTTTACATTTCATTCGTAACGTGAACATTATGAACTCTTATGCATTGTTTTTATAACCACAACGATCACAAACGCCGATGTGTATTTTTAATTAGGTCAAAAAAAGTTTGTCTCCGCTTCCCTCGCGCATGGCTTTAAAAATAGGATTTAGCTCATATCTCTATGCGGCGGTGGCAATTTTTACACTTTTTTTCTTTACTTTTTATTTTTTTAAATTTAGGCGATACTCCTCTCCTGAGGAGTATATTGGAGTGGCACGTATATTTAAAAACACCACGGCGCAAATTAAAAAAATATATATCGCATAAGTCATAGCTTGTTTCGTAAAAAAAAAATCATAGCACATAGCTTTTTTAGCCAAAAGTTCTTTTTTCTAATAGCCTTACTTTGAAATGTTAACTACTTAGTGCTACAAGTACACAAGGCAGAATATTTATTAATCTTTACATGAAGATGGCCAACGCAAGCAAGTGTTGAGAAAAAAAAACGTGCGCTTGGCCGGACTTGAACCGAACTGAGCCGGCAACCTATACTAACACGGCGCTCTTAGGCCCCATAAAAAAAATATTTTTGATTCACGTCCCCGCCCGCGTGGAATTTAGATGCCGCATCAATATTTCTTTTCTTTTTTTTTTTTTGATAATTTCCTCAAGAGTGAATTTTTATCCTCATCATTTTGACCAAGAAACATTTCCTAAGCAATCAATCACTCTATGACCAAAGTTTTCTCAAACTTATCATTATGAAACAGTGGAAAAATGATAGTTTCTAAGATCACTTTTCTCCGATTTTTACTTTTCTCCCGACTTTTAACCAAAGTCGCATTTTGTTTAATTTCACAAGTGGGCAAAATATACCACAACAAAGGTATAGATATCTCATGGTGTACCAGATAAGTAACCCAGGCAAGTACCCACATTCTTTTTGAAAGGATTTTCTTGTTAGTTGGTTGTTGCATGTGAGTCAGTCTTTTGGGTTGTCGCCTGTTACAATCCTTGGGAAAAAAAATGCGGGAAATACGAAAATTACGTCGTTTCGACCCTTTCCCGAAACCGTATAGAGGATCCCAAATTTATTTAAAAACCTGGTCACATATTTTTCAAAAATAGTGTTGACCAAATTGAATAAATTATCATTATTTTACTAAAATTTTAGCGATTTTCAGGGCTTTTCACATTGTTGAAATTATGAAAATTTCAGGCAAGGCCTGTTGTACAAGTTTTCTGGAGTTCCATAAGGCATATTATAATGATGTAACTTGGTGGAAGGAAACAGGGCAGAGTCTTGACCTGATAGATTTTGGGGCATATTTTCGGGCAAATGAGTATGCAATGAGCTAATTAATATGCAAAAAATCAGCGTAATGCTATATTTTTGAAACGGTACATCGGATACTTAAAAATTCATGGCTGCATAATGCCGATCATGGGGCACATCTGTTTTTGCAATTCACAGTAAAAGTATGTGATGTTATGCGGTTTAGGTATGTAATGGGCTTAATTAAATAGGCGAATGCTGTATCTCTGAACCCGTACGGCCCGGACTAGCAAATTCCTTCCTACATGAGCCTACTATGCCATAGAGGGGCAGGGGTGGGGGGGGGGTGGGGTGGGGTGCGGGGTTGCGGAAGGGGGGGTTGGGGGGTGGGAGGGGGGTTGGGAAGGGGCGGGGGTGGGGGCGGGGGGTAGAGGCGGGGGTGGGGGGGGGGGGGGTTGGTGACAGCGGGGTTGGGGAGGGGGGGTGTGGGTGAAGGGTCTGAGGCTTTGTGGGGCGTGGAAATGGTGTTGGGGGAGGGTGTGATGTGCGGGGTGTTAGGGAGGGGAGCGTGGGTGTTGCGGTGTGTTTTTAGGGAGGGCAGTTGTGTTGTTGGATGTTGGGGAAGGGGGGAGGCGGGTAAAGAGTTATGGCGGTGCGGGGGGGGTGGGTTGGGGGTTTGTTGAGGGGTGTTAAGGAGGGGTGGGGTGTGGCTAGGGTGGGGTGTTGTAGAGTGTTGGGGAGTTGTGGGGTTGTTGCGGAGGGGGGGGGGGGGTGGGTGATGATGCTGGGGTGTTGGGGATGGGGTTGGGGGTGTTGTAGCGCCTTATCGCATGGGATTGATCGCGCCAATAATTTCGGCGGGGAACATATTTTTAACGCATAGGTCCAAATAAATAGCCGTGGACCTGATGCTATATGACAACTGCAAGGTTTAAAACTTTCCCGCACTATATATATAAAACCTGTTATGGTCACGACTTGTATAGTTAATCCAGGTAAAAAAAAAGGTCCCTCCCTCATCAAATTTGAAAAGTTCTCCGGACGTGATCAAAATATTTTTTATGGGGCCTTTATACCAATTACGCGATAGATATCATCTATTGAGACATGTTTTTTTAAGTCCGAAAGGTGTCCCTCGCTTTCCTAGAGGATAGCATCAGAATGGTATATTTACATAATTGATTAATTATGCACACAGGAGTGGGACCCAATTATTCTCACAGACTGCAGCATAAGTCTTAAAATTGTACACTTTGATTATAAATATACAATTTTTTCATCGGCTTTATCCATTCTGTATGTTAATCATAGCTCGTATACAGATTAATCCCAAAATTGAGCACCCGAATAAATCCCACACTGTTAAAAATAAACTTGTAAAAAAAACAGGCATTTGACTGGCAGCTGGACTCACTACAATGTAGAAACGTAAAATAACTGGAACCGTAAAAATACGATACCAATGCAGGGAACGTAAAATACCGGCGTAAAAAACGTAAAATCTCAGCCTCAAAACGTTATTGTTGGTTTTGACATTGCTTAAACATATTAAAGAATTAAAAACGTTATTACAACCCACTGACCAATTTTTAAGTTAATGTTGTAGCTATGACATCATACACATGTTGTATTAACGTTCACGTGGTGTAAAAAATTATATTTCAGGCAAAAACATGTTGAGGAAAAAAAAAAGGCCAATAAACAAAGAGGAAAAGTGAAGAAATAAAAGATTAAACAGTTTATACACTTTTTTTATATTTTTTTTTTTTTTTATGGTAATGGGGGCACATTCTAACGTCACCAATTACTTAATCATCTCATGAATAAAATTAATTACAGACCTTACATAATGTAGAACTGGGCCTTAAGATGCAAGTCCTTTAACCTTATCACTACATACATGAATTTACTGATAGTGAATGCTAAAATAAATGTATATGTGTGTGTACTACTTTTTTCAATTAACTAAATTATAATATAAAAAGGAGGAAAAAGAGTTTTTCAACTATTTTTAAAAAATGATAGAAAATTGCATTGCATTTATGAAGAGTTAATTACGACGTTTTAATCCATTTTATAGGTAAAACACTTTTCATAGTTTAGTATCTACATTAAAAAAAGTAAGTTACAACAGAACGTAATGTAATGGAAAATATAATAACGGGGTCAGCTTATAAATACTACTTTTTTCACAATGTGTAGTATTATTTTGTAGCCACTGTTTATTTACATTTTTCTGCCTTCAAATTGTAATTTTAGGTTAGATATAGGTCATAAAGCGTGAAGATTATTGAATAAATGGGGTTTACCGTCATTTGACAGGTAAAGTCTGGTAAAATAGGAACATTTTTAACAGTGCAGAAGGTGACGCACCGGAATTAGAACCCGGGATTTTTGGTAAATTGAGCCACAGGCAGCACCCTTAACGCGATGCCCGCTCTCCCACAATGAAAGATATGTATGTGGTTATACTTTTTTTATAGCAGTTATATTTCAACAAAAAACACAATGATAGTTCGAGCGTCGGGCGAGAACTAGAGTCTTGATAAATCCATGGATTTTTATAACATTATAAAATCCTCTAAAAATCAAGACTAATTTGTTATGAAATAATTGTACGGGTAATGACGCTCTGTATATTTTGAGAACTATTATTCCTCACTATTTAGTAACAGGTTTGTACACTGCTGATGAATGAAATCTACATTTTGCATGCAAAATCAGTTGTTTTTAAAAAAATTGAAAAAAGTTGTGCAAAAGATGAGGTCGTCAAGCATAATGAACATAGCAAGTAGTTGTGAAAGAAAAATATAAAGAAATTAAAAAAAGCAAAAAATAAAAAAAATAAAAAACTTGTTTATTTAATGTTTCTTACACAACTAATGGCTAGGTTCATATGTCAAACAACCCCATAGTTACACCACTCGGAAGGAAGCCTCCGACGGAACCCGTCGAAATCGTTAGCATTATGGTCATCAGCTTCTGCATTTTACAAACAAAGTGTTCCATTCCGCACAAGTTCCTGTCTGTCGCACCCACAAGAGTGTGGCACTTCAGAATGTACCAAGTCTGCCCTTCTGCCAGGGCATTACGGGGGGTTTCCATAAGGGGTGACACCCTTTTCTACATTTACTTTGTGAACCTATGAATTCGGGAAACCGTAAAGGACCTTCTCTTAAAACGAAAGAGTGGAAAATCACGCTGGAATTCGGAGTAATTTAAATGAACTCTAATCGAGTAGCTTTTGCTCTATAAAGAGCGAGAATGCAGCCTGACACCTTAAATCGAGGGTTAACCGAGCTCACTCTGTTATCGAGTGGCTCAAAAGGCCCACTCTTCTCGGAGTGAAGACCACTCTGAACTTTTATCGAGCGGCTTTTAGTCTAAAGAGTGAGAAAATTACTCTTTTTTGAAAATTAATATAATAAAAGATATGGTTTAAATTGTACTTAAACTTTTCGAACAAAACATGGCGGACGAGTTAGACGAGTTAGGCGAGAGACGTCAAGAAAATTTTGACCGAAAGTTGAAATTAGTGAAGAAATCATGAGAGATCTTTAAGGTGAGTATATTGTAGTGTCGTCACAATTCATAGCATTTACAAAGTTGTGGGAAGCATTAATGTGAATTTCTGTAGTAGCACCCGTAAATAACGGTAGTCTGCGCAAGGCTAGGCCCAGGCTGCGAGATACGAAACGCATGTAACGGGCATGCATGCCATGATAATGCACGTCATGCATGCTCACAATCGTGCATGTCACTCCGAATCATGCCAGTGATGCGCCACAATATCAGGGTGGAACATTTACGGACCCCACTTTGCTGACACGACTCAGAGATTTCAGCAGCCTTTACGGAATAAGTGCATGTGATTACTGTGCTTTTCGCTAAAAAAGGATGCTAAATTCTTGAGTCGTGTAGGGCAAATGGGGTCAGTAAGTAAAGGATACCAACCTTCATTCATGTCACTATGCTAGGAATATGACCTACACATACAATATACCACCAAACAAACAAAAGATTCACTAAAGAATCACAACTCCAAACGAATGACACTAGATCTGTTACAGATCTGAACACAGCCGAGACTACTAAGACCGGAACTGAGAAGTAGCATTTTCAGTGAAAATCAGGTCTTGGGCTCCTGTGACCCCAAATGATCTTTGACAAAACTTTCATTAATTAACTTTTGTTAGAGGATGCCAAATTACACCACATACATGAAGTCACGTGATCAAATTGTGTTAATCTGTAGAAGGAGTAGTGATTTGAAAACGTGAAACGTATTTGAAAATTATTTGGACATGGAACCCTAAACCATGGGTCAGGTGATGAGGTCCTATGGACTTTTTTATTACCTCTCATCAAGTACTGACAGGATGGCAAAAATATTTTCTATTTGACCCTTGTTTAAATTTTAACACACAGTAAAGTACTTGAACCTTAAGTGACCCCAGATATGACTTTGTCAAAATGTCAGTTAAGTAACTTTTGTGGGGGGGTCAAGCTGGCATCATATGCATGACTCACTGATCATACCATGATAATCTGTAAAAGTAGTAGTGATTGAAAGTGTAACGTAATTGATGATGATTTTGACCTTTGACCCCTAACACATGGGTATGTGATTGCGGTCATATTAGTACAGGATGGAATAAAAAGTTTTTTTTTTTTTTTTTTTTTTTTAAATTTTACCAAACAGTAAAGGTCATGACATAGGACCCCCAAGTGACCTTTGATCAAAATTTAATAAGTAACTTTTGTGGGGGATGTCAAGCTATACCACATACATGAGTCACGTGATCATACTAGTAATTGTAAAAGAGTATGATTTGAAGTGAACGTTAATTTGATGTATTTTGACCTTGACCCCTAAATCATTTTTGTAGTGTTGATCAATTCCTATAAGATGACAGCATTAGTTTGAAGATTGAGCTAATTATAGATTTTTGTATGGTTAACGTTGTTGACCCCTGTGACCCTATCGTGACCTTAAACACCAACCTGGTCATGTCAAAAGTTTCGGTGCATGTACTTGTCTTTGTGACCAGTTTTGGTCAATATGGGATGATCCATGTCTGAGATATTAGCATGTTGACAGAAAGAAAGAAGAAAGAACTGGATCTGTTACAGAATCTGAACACAAGGCGGAGTACTCAGACAGATGTAGAAAGAGCATTTTATGTGAAAATCAGGTCTTGGACGCGGTGACCCAAATGACCCTTGATCAAAATTCATTAAGTAACTTTGTAGGGGATGCCAAATTACACCACATACATGAGGAACGTGATCAAATGATGTAATCTGTAAAAGAAGTAGTGATTTGAGATGCTTAAAACGCATTTGAAGTATTTTGACTTTGACCCCTAAACCATGGTTCAGTTGATGGGGTCCGATGATGTTATGATCTCCATCAAGTATACCAGGATGGGATAAAAAGATTTTATATTTGACCTGTTTGTAAATTTTAACACACAGTAAAGGTCTATTGAACTTAATGACCCCAGAGACCTTTGATCAAAAATTTCATTAAGTAACTTTCGTGAGGGATGTAAGGGTGCACCACTACAGAGCACATGATCATACTATGTAATCTGTAAAAGTAGTAGTGATTTGAAAGTGTAACGTAATTTTGAAGATTTGAGTTTGACCCTAAACCATGTCATGTGATAGGGTCATGATTGACTTTTATTGACCTCTCTCAAGTACCACAGGATGGGATAAAAAGATTTTTATTGACATTGTTTTATTTTTAACACACAGTAAAGTCATGGACATTAATGACCCCCGAGACCTTGATCAAAATTTCATTAAGTAGTAAACTTTTGTGGGGGGATGTCAGCTGCACCAAATAAATTGAGTCAAGTGAATAATAATATGGAAATTTGTAAAAGGAGAAGTGATTGGAAGTGTAAACGTAATGATGGTTTTTGACCTCTTGACCTATAATCATGTATCATTGACAAGTCATAATTGACTTTTTGTAGTGTTGATAAGTCACTAAAAGATGGACAGCCAAATTTGTGAGTTTTGCGCAGTGAGCTAATTCTAGATTTTGCATGGTTAACGTCGTTGACCCATGTGACCCCATTGCTGACCTTGACCCCAATAGGGTCAGGTCAAATGTTTCTGTGCATGTAATGTCTTGTGACCAAGTTTTGGTCAATATGGGGAGTTAAATGTCTGAGTATTAGCATGTGACGAGACAGGGAAAGAAAGAAAGAAAGAGAAAGAAAGAAAGAAAGAAACCATACCCAGACGAAAGCACAGTCGAGTTCATCGACTGTGTAAGAAAGAAATAGACTTGTTTAAAGATCTGAACACAGTCGAGGGAGTACCAGACAAGAATTGTGAAGTAGCATTTTTTAGTGAAAATCAGGTCTTGGACTCCTGTGACCCAAATGACCTTTGATCAAAATTGCATTAAGTAACTTTGTATAGGGGATGCCAATAACACCACATCATGAGGACACTTGAATCCAATTATGTAATCTGTAAAAAGAAGTAGTAGTGTGATTTGAAGTGTAAAAACGTAATTGAGTATTTTGACATCTGACCTCTAAATCATACATGTGGTCATAATGCCAAATCATAATGACTTTTGTAGTGTTGATCAAGTACTTACAATGGAAACAGCATTAGTTTTGAGATTTGGCTAATTGTTGTTGACCTGTGACCCCATCGTGACCTTTGACCCCAATTAGGGTCAGGTTGTCAAATGTTCTGCATGTACTGTCTTGTGACCAGTTTGGTTCAATATGGATGTTCCATGTTGAGCTATTAGCATGTTGAAAGAAGGAAAGAGAAAGAAACCAGAAACCATACAGAAGAAAGACACAGTCGAGTTCCTCGACTGTGTAATGGGCTAGTTCACGCGCTTGTTTCCCCCACAGCTCACAAGAGTGACTAGTTCACTCTAAAAGGAGTGATCACTTCACCCTTTGCTTAGAGTTATTTTGTCAACCTCTTTATTTAGAGGGATATCACTCTCAAAAGATGCGTAACTCATTGGCTCTTTTTGAGTTGAACCCCGATTCAACCTATAGAGGACCCCACCGAAGCTAACCAAGATTACAACACCTGACTCTGACAGCGACGACGGAGTAGAGGTAAACATATTGGCAACATCGAACGTCCCAATGGTAGTTTTTGGTCTCAATACCAGTTTCATTGACTTGGGATATTTATTAATCTTTTATTGGAGATGGCCAGCGCACACAAGTGGTGTGAAAAAAAAAACATATGCGCTGGCCGGATTCGAACCGGCGACCTCGTATTAACTTCACAAAAAAAAATCAAAGGACATTGTGGAGGAAAGCCAAAGGGACTTTGATGCAGATCGAAGACGAAGATGACAGAGAGAAAAGCTTCAACTATTCCGGGTTAAAATCCAAGAGTGCTATTTGTAGGGTTTCGGCAAGCAACGACACCAGGACGGCCCATCAAAGACAAGTGAAACCGCAGATTAGTGTGTGCTTTTAATCACACAAACGACTCTTTTCAGGGCCACCAAAACTCCCAAAAAGAGAAATTGACTTGTGTTTGCATATCATACCTATCCCTCAAATAAAAGTGTTACCACTATCACAAAAAACAAAAAACCACTCATATAGCCATCCACACATAAGCACCCCAAATCGAAAAAGAATACAAATCCTTATCCCGAAAACTTAATCGCAAAAGTAGAGTGTCTAAAAAATCTAAATGGAAGAATACCCACATGAACACATCAAAGCGAATATCAAAGCTAAAGCAGAAGAACAGTGCAAGCGTTCATTTACAACTATACCGATTACCAATTATCCGATACGAAGTGATTGCTCTTAGTAAAGGGTTCAAATTCATTCCTCCCCCCAAAGAAACCTCCCCGTTCTCAATTATGCAAGATTGTCACCAACTGCGCTGGAATAAAACACATAATGAGGAATAAAACAGAATAAACGACCGCTATTCAATACCCTCTACAGGGAACCTCCTACATTCAAACCATACCATACATGAAGAATATCTTGATGAAAACCAAAAATATGGAATTATCAAAAACAAGTACAAACATCGATTCTAATTGTCTAAGCTGAATAGCAACACAAATCTAAAGAGAATCATAACTTAGTCATACAAAAACACTTGATAAAAGGAAAAGGCAGTGCGGTGGTCTCATCGTACCCAATATGTAGACGAAGCTCAACGCCAAAACTATCAGAAAATTGACCATGACTGGACACATGATACAGCAAAATTGGTTGAGGAATAGTTGATATCTTTGTAGAAAGATCTATCGATAAACATACTAGGGAATAATTCTCCTCTCATATAACAACGACATCAAAAATCCAAACCGATTTTTTTTTTACCTAGGCTAAGGGCACAAAACCAAAGCCCGAAGACTGAATTTGCAGGTCGCCCAATTATTAGCGGGTGTTAAGAGTGCAACTAGACGTATATCGGAGTATTTAGATTCCTACTACCAATAGTGCCAATCACAAGACAATACTTGAAAGATTCTCCTGAAATTATCAAATTACTGGAAAACTTGCAAACCCCAATTACCGATATTCATGTTGGTTCACACAGTGATGTTACAAGTTTGTATACCAACATCCCACAGACGAATGTAGACATAGTCGTGACCAGGCTAGAGGGAGTTTGGGCTGCTCGAACAATCCCAATATTAGTACAAAATTCATAACCACCAAGGAACATTCTTGTAGTAGGAATGCTTGAACTAATTTTTGAAAACGCAAATTGTTTCGAATTTGACGGGGAATTCTACGCGCAAACTTGAGGGCTAGCCAGGCAAAACATATGCTCACCAGAAATCTCCGAATTGGGATGTACGTTACTTGAAAAAAAGTCATATTAACCGACACTTATCGCAGGATCCCGCGATCGATATTCTTTTATGTTTTACCATGGGCCCAAATCTGAACTGACCGATCTTATGGATCGTATTGAAACACTGTACACCCACACTAAATTCACCATGTGAAGTCTCTGCAAACTAATCACGGATCTAGCTCTACAAATATTTCAAAGGCGGACAGGTTCACCATCAACTGGCTTGTAGACCATAGAGTTAAATCAGAAAAAAACTGAACTCATCAATGGCTATCCCAAGATCAGTCACTGTCTGTTCGTCTTTACTGCTCTCAGCAAAGGTGAAACCATTTGAAACCATTATAGTCGATGGGACATGTCCTTCTATCGGTTGTTTTGTAGTCTCCATCGGGGGGCTAGAGGAAAACCAAGTTGGAACTCATATTAATTATTAAAATAATATAATCGTCTGTTCCACAAAATTTAAAACTGGCACATTTTATTGAAAAAGAATAAATGTCACTTCAATTTCTTTCCCCATATCAGTGACTAGTGGCTTAACATAGACTTCAGCAAACAAGGGAGTAAGATATCCAATCACCGGCCCGGTATACGGTGTAGGAAAAAAAACACTTCAAATTCCCTGTCCTCTGGGAGTGGGAGTGCGGTACCATTGTTAATTGTCGCGCAGCTGAATTGATTTCAGCTGTTACCGCCCTCCAATTTAGACTGAGTGCTTTTCAGGACAAAATACTTAACCTCATTCACAGTAAATAAATATTGAGGCTTCTGCGTGCAGCCGTTCAATTAACTTTGGCCAGATTTAATCATGTATTAGAAAAGGAAGAAACATGAGAAGAAACAGAAGAGAGAAGAACATGAACAAACATCGTGAGAGAATGTTGCTGGGCAAGCTTTGAACTAACCAACTTTGTTGCAAGAACCAAAATCCGTAACATTTTGCTTAACTCAATTCTTATTCAATTTACCGAGTTTTCAGAAGAAAAGTAGTGTCAATGACCTATATTATTAATGTACACTGGTAGTTCTGGGAGAGAGGCGGGTGGTATGCACTTCAACCCGACTCGTGGAGGGGGTAACACCTGGCTATAACAATGGCCCCTACATACACGGCCCATGGTAATATCTTTAGCTCATGGTATACAATCATTGGTCTCTGATATTGGGAAAAAGAAATTGATGGTGAATTTTATATATTTTTTAAGAAAATGTGCCTGTTAGTGTTATGGCGGAACAGACAGTTATGTGATGTAAGAATTTAGTATGAATGTACACTTGGTTTTCCCTACCCCCCAGATGGGGACTACGGAATTTGTTATACAAGCTTATACAGTTGGTTATTTGGTCACGTCCCATGGTCTATTAGATACGCAAGAGTGTGCACATCAGAAGACGTGATTTCCCTTAAGAAATGTACTTTTGTACTGCCAAATTAGTCGAAAGGGGCTATGATCGTAACTAAAGTTACGGAAATTACCAGTCATATAACCATACAGACCGTGCGTCATATGTGAACAACTTCTGACAATGATAAAATCAGAGAAAAATAACATACCACTTGTGTTTATTACAACCAACACCACATATCCAAACCCTTGATCTAAAGTCAGGTTTTACTTAGAATTGGAACAACCATGATTTGCATCCTAACTCACAGAAAACTGTTCCAAAACCACATTACAGGCGTACAAAACGTGCTCAAAACATTGGGAAAGATTTTCGTACGATCACGACTGCCTTAATTGAAGAAAGTGCCAAACATCAAATGCACAACGGCAAACGAGACGAAATTCAATTTATCCACCTATTTTGGCAGCAGAAGAAACTGGCAAAACCTCAATTTTGTTTTCTAAAATGCTTTTGAAATTTTCAAAAAAATTGTATGTGTTGTTTTTTTATAACTTGAGAAGTTCAGAATACAATTACAGAACAAAGTGTGAAAGTACAGAAAACAGTACTTCTGGCTTTTTTTATTACATATGTACATAGTTGACATCCATATCCAGGGCTTTAGATACTCACGAAGGAGGAACCCCTCCCTGAATGTTTCCACAAATCTTATCTTTAGCCATTCTTGTCCAAGTGGGACCAAGTTGTTTGTCAATTCGTCTCTCCTTCTGGTTTTGGACTCTGGCTTTCTGGTCATTCTTGGGGGTCCACTCGGTCACTCTGATGGTCCACCTGTTGTCCTGCAGTCTTGCAACCCGTGAAATGCCCATCGATGTTTGGCAATCCTAATACAGTCGATAATATCAGTAACTCTTGTCTGTGATTGGATCCAGCAGTTTCTCTTTTATCTTGAAGTCTGATGCCAAGCATGATTCGCTCCATCCTCCTCGTGTGCAAACTGCAAGCACTCTTATCGTGGGGATTCAAAGCCCCACCGTTTTCACTGCCGTATGTATAACAGGATTAGAATGTATTCATTGAACAACCTTTCTCTTTAACTCCAAACTTGACTTCGTATTTTCATGAGTTTTCCACTTTGCAAATGCTGCCCAGCATAGTCCAATTCTCCTTCTGATCTCAGGTAGTAAGTCACCCATCACGCATCACGTCTTTCCAAGGTAGATGTAGATGTGACCCTCTTCAAGACTTCCCCCGTTCTACAGTTATCTCGGACTTCCTTGGGTGGTCATTAAAACATCACTTTGGTTTTCCCAACATGCATTGCTGAGTCCGACCGGTTTGCTGGTGTTGTGATATCATGTAGCATGCTGTTCAATTCCTCTGGTGACTGGCAATCCGATAATATCGTCGGCCAAGATCAGGTAGAGGAGTTTGGGGAACTAAAAAAACTACCATATACTTCCACTCTTGAATAAATAAGTGGAAAAGTGGGAAAAGGACTGAAAATCAAACAATTTGATAACTTAAAAACGGTTTTAGTGTTTAAATGAATCAAAAAAAAATGTGAATTTTTAGGCTAAATTGAACACAAAAAATCTGATGCATAACGGGGAAGCAAGCGCAAGTACTCACATTTAGATTGAAGCATGGAATTAAAATCCATAGGCAAGAATTTTGATGTGCTGCCGAACTTTGCCATGTTTTGAAAATTGCAACAGTGTACATTTTCATGTAAATTTTCTTTTCATTTTTACAATGTTTCTCTGTTTTGTGTATTCTGTATTGGACAAATGGACAAATAAAATAATGCAAGACATGCATATGACTATCTAAGTATAGAGGGATTTAATTTAGTAGGACTACCCTAAAAATGCTTTGCATGACGAACCCTTAGACATTCCTAGTTTTGCCGGTTTAAACCAGTTTTGCCGGTTTAAACCAGGTGTTTTTTAACGGTCTGGCAAAAAACAGTTTGAGTTTTGCCGGCATAAAGCCAACCCTGTACAAGTACCACACTGGACATTATTCTACAGGGACGGACATGCCAATGAGCACAGTAGGACGATACACAAGCAATTACCTTGGAGAGTGCCAAAATATCTCATTATATAAAATGAAAGCCAAGTGTGACCTAATATTACTGTGTTCAACAGGCATTACATAACAGCCCCTAAGTATACGGTCATGCTAAAATTTTGCAGGGATCCCGCCCTCAAGGCACTGGCCGGCATCCGTGAATAGAGTAATCCTTTGACCTGCCATTTTGGAGCATCCACACACATAGCCATTACGAAAATACGAAGTTATAATACACACCTGAAAATTTGAGCAGGGCTTCCGCCCTGCAGGCACTGGTCGGCACCCGGTGTGAAATGCATAACAGAGTCATGCCTTTCAATGCACCTGTATGTCACACACGTAACCATTAATACCAAAATACATTAAATGTATTACAACTAATGAAATTTGGACAGGGCTTCGCCCTCTACCTAGGCCACTGGCTGGCATCCGTGAAATGCATAGGCCGAGTCATGACTTTGTCATGCATATGGATGCATCCACAACAACATAGACCGATTTACTTATGGGTCAGTGCGCGCAACTTTCACTCAAGCGTTCTCCCATAATATATAATTTGTAGTGAGCAATAACCGTGACAGGAATACTTAAGTTTTGGGGCTTGTGAACCGATCACGTGTGATCCCGCAACCCAAACACTTCCTATTACCAAGATTCACGAGCCAGGATATCTACAATCGTCACGTAATCCCGCATGTCATCTATCCTTAAGGATACCCATCAGCCGAAATCCACATGGGCGAACACTAGGAGATCTGGAATCTGAAAATCATAAGCTGTGCACAGTGGTTCAAACTTTCTCTCCTAGTCATTTTTGGTATGAGCAATAACTCTAACACAGATACTCATTGGGGGAGCTTGGACTCGATTTACGTGATCCCGCACATCTAACATAACCTCCTATAACCAGATTCACGAGCCAGGATATCCACTACCGCCACCTGATCTCGCATCTCCATATACTTTAAGATATTCATAACCGGCCGCGAAGTCACATTGAAAGAAACAGGAAGGAAAATTTATACTTACATCATAGTTGTGGCTGTGGTGAAAGTTTGTACCGTTGATCCAGCGTTCCTTCGTAGTCATTTATGGTACGAGCAAGCCAGAGTCCATTAACAACGGCTAAACTAATTGGGGGGGGGGGGGCTCGTGAAAACTATCAAGTGAATCCCGCACTCTAACATAAACTCCTATAACCAAGATTTCACGAGCCAGGAGTCCATACCGCCAAGTTATCTCGCATCTCATCTATTTTACGGATATCCTAACCGGCCAAACTCACGAGAACTGAAGGATCATGGACTGTGAACTTTTTCTAAAATTTACCAAAGGAATAAGGTGATGAATGAAAATATGCATATAGAGCAGCAATTACGTTAGTCTCAAATCTCCCCCTTTTTCTGCACCCTTAAACACTATGATTGAGTACATGCTGATGGCCTGCTTGAACAATGATAACTGTAATTTTTCTCTTAAACCCACGCGACGCGACATGAAATTTGGCGGCCCTAAACAATAAAAATACCATAATGCTATATTAAATGAGTATAAAGAAAAAGGTTATGTCAGTGCTTACGTGTACAGGATATTACAGTATGTAGCACCATTACATCAAACGGGACCTCAATGGTTTATATATCTCAAAAATAATTACAGCTACATCATCTCTAACACTTAAGTATAAACCAAAAACCTTTAACTTACACACATCATGTTACTTCATTTAAACCAACTAAGATATAATTAGAATAGACTTCAACATAACCTCAAATAAAAGTGTGTCATACCCCTATCACAAAAACAACAAACACTAGGCCTCCCACACATTAACGCACAGCACCCCAAACGAAAGAATACAAAATCCTTATCCCGAAAACTTAATCGCAAAAGTAAGTATCTAAAAAATCTAAATGAAAATACCCACATGAACCTCAAAAGCGAATATCAAAGCTAAAGCAGAACAGTTCAAGCGTTTCATTACACTATAACCGATTACCACTTTTACCCGATATCGAGTGATTGCTCTTAGTAAAGGGTTCAAATTCATTCCTACACCAAAACCTCCCCGTTCTCAATTATTGCAAGATTTTCACCAACCTGCGCGAGAATGAAAAACATAATGAGGAATAACCAGAATAAACGACGCTATTCAATTCCCCTCTACATGGGAACCCGCTCCTACATCAAACCATAACCATAGCATGACGAATTATATCTTGATGAAACCAAATATGATGTAATCAAATGCAAGTACAACAATCCGATATCTCATATGTCTAAAGCTGAAAAACTAGCACTCCCAAATCTAATAGAAATTCATAACTTAGTCATCACCCTTTTTTGGGAAATAAAGGCAAAGCAATGTGCGGTGGTCTCTCGTACCCAATATTAGCCGAGCTCCAACGGACCAACGATCAAAAATTTAACGCATGACTGACACAGGATACACGCAAATTGGTTGATGAATGAGTTTATCTCTTTGTGAGAAAGATCTATCCGATAACATACTAGGGAATATCTCCTCTCATCTACACGCACATCAAAACTCCAAACCTATCACCTAACTCTACTGGTAAGGCGCACAAACCAACCCGACGACACCTGCATTTGCAGGTCGCCCAATTATTAGCGGGTGTAATAGTGCAACTAGACGTATATCGGAGTATTTAATTCTACTACCCAATGTGCATCACAAGACACATACTTTGAAAGTTCTCCTGAAACTTATCAAATTACTGGCAAACTTGCAAGCGTCCCCAATTACCGTATCATTGGGGTCACCATGATGTTACAAGTTTGTATAACAACCTCCACAGCCGAATGTATTGCCATATTAATGTGGACCAGCATAGCAGCTGCTAGAACATCCAATATTAGATACAAAATCCTAACCACCCAAGACTCTTGTACGAGAATGCTTGACTAATTTTGAAACGCAACTGTTCTAATTTGACACGGGAATTTCTCGGCGCAAACTTGAGGGCTAGCCAGGTCAACATCATGCTCACAATACCGACTTGGTGATGTACGTACTTGAAAAAAAGTGCATAGTAACCGACCTATCGCAATACCGCGATGCAGTACTTATGTTAACCATGGGCCCAAATCTGAACTGACGCGATCTTATGGATCGATGAACACTGTGTACACCCTATACACTTAAATTCACATTTTAAGTCTCTGACACATGCACACGTATCTAGATCTCAACTATCAAAGGCGACAGGTTCACATCACTGGCTGTCTGAGGGTACCATAGAGTAATCCAGAAAAAACTGCCCCTCATCAATGGCTATCCCCAGAATTCATCTCACTGTCTGTCTTTCGTTACTGCTCTCATTCCATCAAGGTGAAACCATTAATAGTCGATGGGACATGTCTTCTATGCCTGTTGTTTTTGTAGTCTCCATCGGGGCTAGGGTCACACAAACACAGTGTAATTATAATTAATTAATTAAAATCATATAAAATCGTCGTGGTCCCACAAATAAAACGCACATTTTCTTGAAAAAGAATAAAAGTGTCATCTTCAATTTCTTTCCCAATATCAGTGACTATGGATAAACATAGACTTCAGCAAACAATTGAGTTAAAGATTCAATCACCGTCCCGGTATCGGGTGGTGAAAACATCTTCAAATTTCCCTTTCATCTTGGATTGCGTGTACCGTGGATTGTATTGTCGCGCAGCTGAAGATATTTCAGCTGTTACGCTCTCTCAATTTAGACTGAGTACTTTTCAGGACAACATACTTAACCTCATTCACAGATAAAATATTTGAGCTTCTATGGTGTGTGTTCAATGAACTTTGGCCAATTTTTTCATCCAATCATTTATTTTGAAAAGGAAGAAACATGAACAAACATGAAGAAATGTTGCTGGGCAAGCTTTGACCTAAACAACTTTGTGCAGAACCAAAATCCGTAACTATTGCTTAACTTCATTTTCTATTCAATTTACCGCGTTTTCAGAAGAAATTTAGTGTCAATGACCTATATTATAATTACACTGGTTAGTTATTTGAGAGAGACGGGTATTGTCACTCAACCCACCCGAATCGTGGAGTGGTAACACCTGCTATAACAAGGCCCTACATTACCCGGCCATTGTAATCTCTTTAAGCTTCATGGTAACACCTGGCTCTGATATTGGGAAAAAGAACTTGAGGTGACATTTTATATATTTTTAAGAAAATGTTCCAGTTTTATGTGCGGGAACAGACAGTTAGGTGAATCGTAATATTTATTATGATTTACACTTGGTTTCCCTTATACCCCCAGATGGGGACATCAGAATTTGTTATACAAGCTTATCAGTTGGTTATGTGGTCCAACGTCCCTGGTCTATTAGATACGCAGAGTGTGCCCATCAGAACTGGATTTCCTTAAGAAAGTTAACTTTTTTACTGACAATTGTGAAATGGCTATGATCGTACTAAAGTTACGGAAATTACCAGTCATATCAACCATACAGACCGTGCGCCATATGTGAAACCTCTGACAATGATAAATCAGAGAAAAAAACATACACTTGTGTTTTATTTTACAACCCTACACACACTTATCCAAACCCTTGATCTAAAGTCAGTTTTACTTTACGAATTGAACAAAATTGAATTGCCATACTCTCACACCCAACACTGTTTCCAAAACCACCATGACTAACTAGCGTACAAACTGGCTCAAAACATGGAGATTTTAATCGTACGATCAAGACTTCCTTCTATTGAAAACGTGCCAACTCAAATGCACACCGCAACAGACGAATCAATTTTAATCCACCTTTTTGGTAGCAGAAACTGGCAAAAACCAACCAACCTCAATTTTGTTCTAAAATGCTTTTGGAAAAGATATTTTCAAATTGTCTTTGTGTTTTTTTATTAACTTTGTAGAAGTCGAATAACAATTACAGAACAAAAGTGGTTGAAAGTAACAGTAAAAACAGTACTTTTCTGGCTGGCTTTTTTTATTTACATATGATACATAGTTTGACATCCATATCCAGGGCTTTTAGATCACTCACAAGAGAACCCCTCCCTAGAAATGTTTCCACAATCTTCTATCTTTAGCCATTCCTGTCAATTTGACCAGTTGGTTTTTGTCAATTCGTCTCTCCATCTGGTTTTTGGACGCATGGCTTTCTGGTCCTCTCTTGGGGTCCACTCTCTGTCCACTCTGATGTCCACCTGTTTTATCCTCAGTCCTAGCAACGTGACTGCCCATCTAGTGTTTGGCACTCCTAATGCAGTCCGAAATATCAGTAACTCCTGCTGGGACGGATCCAGCAATTTCCTTTTTTATCCTTGAAGTCTGATGCCAAGCATGATTCGCTCATCTTCTTCTGTGCAACTGCAAGCATCTCCATCGTGGTGTTATTCAAGCCCACGTTTCTTTCACTGCCGTATGTCATAACAGAGAAGTAATTCATTGAACACCTTTCCCTTTAACTCCATACTTTGTTCTTATTTTTCATGATGTTTTCTTCCACTTTTGCAATGCTGCCCAGCCTAGTCCCATTCTCCTCCTCTGATCTCCAGGTAGTAAGTCACCCTCACGCATCACTGTCTTCCTTTCCCAAAGTAGATGTAGCTGTTGACCTCTCAATGAACCTTTCCCGCTCAGTTATCTCGGACTTTTTGTGTAGGTCATTAAACATCACTTTTGGTTTTCCCAACATGCATGCTGGGTCCCGAACCGTTTGCTGGTGTTGTGATATCATTGAGCATCTTCCTTTCCAATTCCTCTGTGACTTGGCAATCATAATATATCGTCGGCAAAGATCAGGTTAGAGAGGTTGACTAACTACCATATACTTCACGTCTTGAATAAACATAGTGGAAAAGTGGAAAATGGACTGAAATCAACAATTTGATAACCCTTTCAAAACTGTTTTTAGTGTTTAAAATGAAATCAAAAACAAAATTGAATTTTGAGGCTAATGTTGAAAAAAAAAATAATCTGATGCGATAACGGGAAGCAAGAGCAAGTACCGGTACTCACATTTAGATTGAAGCATGTTTTAAAATCCATAGCAAGAAATTTGAGTTCTGCAGAACTTTGCATGTTTTGAAATTGTCACAGTGTACATTTTCATTTACTTTTTCTTTCATTTTTTACCATGTTTTCCTCTTTTTGTGTATTCTTTGTAGTGGACAACTGGCCAAATAAAATAATGCAAGACTATGCATTTGCTATCTTAAGTTTAGAGGATTTAATGTAGTATGACATACCCTAAAAATGCTTTGCATGAACTACCTAGACATTTCCCTAGTTTTTGCCGGTTTAAAACCAGTTTATATGCCGGTTTAAACCAGGTTTAAACCGTTTCTTGCAAAAACCAGTTGTTGCCGGCATAAGCCAACCCTGTACAAGTACCACACTGGACATTATTCTACATGGACGGAACATGCAATTGAAGCCCAGTAGACTATACAACAAGCATTACCTTGGAGAGTGCAATATATCATTATATAAAATGAAAGCCAAGTGTGACCTAATATCTACTGTTGGTCACACGGCATTTACATAACAGCCTAAGTATACGGTCCATTCTAAAATTTTTTGCACAGGGCTCCCCGCCCGCAAGGCAACGGGCCGGCATCCGTGAAATAGAGTAATGCCTTTGACATGCATTTTGTATCATCCACACACATAGCTTATTAACCGATATAAGAGTTATAATTACACAACTGAAAATTTGAGCAGGGCTTCCGCCCTGCAGGCACTGGTCGGCACCCGTGAAATGCATAACAGAGTCATGCCTTTGACATGCCCCTGTATGCATCCACACACGTAGCCCATATACCAAAAATAATTAAAATTTTATTACACATAATGAAATTTGGACAGGGCTTCCGCCCTCTAGCCTAGGCACTGGCCGGCAACCCTAAATGCTAGCGAGTCATGCTTTTTCATGCATCTGTATGCATCCACACACATAGCCCTATTACTATGGTCAGTGCGCGCAACTTCCCCCCACGTTCTCCTCACCATAATAGTATAATTTGTGGAGCAATAACCGGACATGAATACTAAGTTTGGGGCTGGTGACCTATCCTGATCCCGCCCACCCCAAACACTTCCTATTACCAAGATCCGAGCCAGGATATCTACCATCGTCACGTATCCCGCATGTCATCTATCCTTAAGGATATCCCAATCCGGTCAGCCGAAATCCACATGGGCGAACACTAGGAGATCTGAACATCATAGCTGTGCACAGTGGTCAAACTTTCTCTCATAGTCATTTTTGTATGAGGCAATAACTATCACCAGATTACTCAATTTGGGGAGGCTTGTGAATCGATTACGTGATCCGCTCTATCTAACGCAACTTATTACCAAGATTCACGATCCAGAATATCCACTACCGCCACGTGACCCGCTCTCATATACTTTAATGATTCTACCGGCCGAAGTCCACATGAAAGAAACAGAAAGGAAATTTACTACTGTACATCATATTGTGCGCTGTGGCTGAAAGGTGCACCGTGCATCCCGTTCCTTCGTATCATTTATTGTACGAGCAATAGTCAGTACAAGGATAACTAAATTTGGGGGGGGGGGGGGGGGGGGGCTCGTGAACCTAATCACGTGTCGCCGCACCTCTAACTAACCGCCTATAAACCAGATTCACGAGCCAGGATATCCATACCGCCACGTTATTCTCGCCTCTCATCTAGCTTTAAAGGATATCCTACCGATCCTAACCGCCAAACTCAACGAAGGAACTGAGGATATACTGTGCACTTTTCTAAAAATTACCAAAGGAATAGGTGAAATCTGCATATAGAGCAGCATTACGTTAGTCTCACATCATCCCCCTTTTTATGCACCCCTTAACCTATTGAGTGAGTACATGCTTATGGGCCTGAAACAATGATTAACTTACTTTTCTCTTTAACCACAAGCGACGCTGACATGTACTTGTCGCCCTAACAATAAAAATACATAATGCTATTAAAATGAGTATAATATAAAAGGATGTCAGTGCTTTACGTTACATTAATACAGTATGTAGCACCTGACATCCAAGTGACCTCAATGTTTTATCATATCTCAAATATTACAGCTACATCATCTCTAACACTTAAGTAAACATTTTTCTTTACTTAACACACATCATGTTACTTTCATTTAACCAACTAATCTATAATTAGAATAGCTTCAACATTAACCTCTAATATTAATTCAACTCTAATATTAAGCAAACCAATTTCAATTAACCTTCAAGCCAAAAATTAAAAAACGAGTCAGATTGTGTTTAATGTACACTACGCGTTCGTCGGCTCTAGGATAAGAACAGTTGTATTTTGCCTTGGTTCCAACCTTAGTTAAGCGGTATAGCCCCAATCTGGTTCAGGTCAATCTGGGGTAAATGCTTCCGATTTTTTTAAATGTGGTTTCAATGATTCCTTGTGTCATACTTAAACAGAAAATGCATTTTAACTGTTGGGTGATATCACCATGCGATATCCAGTGAAAGTTTTTGTGACCCCCATAGCCCCATGTAGACCGTTACCAATTTTGCTATGTAATTGCCAACCAAATGTCACACATCGTAAAATAATACATTTTTGGACTGTAAGACATACAAATAACTTATCACCAATTTCAGGCGGTGGCGGCCAAGCCTCATTCATTTAGCATCTCGCGAAAATGTCAAAAAATTACAGCAATACCGAGTGCACACCACAAACCAATTTGGGTGCTTTGATTGTGGGTCGGTAATGGTGGTTCCAATGACCCACATACGACCTCGTCCTCTTTGCGTTAATTCATACAAAAAAAGAACAGAAATACCCTTCCAGCTCCAACGTTTTTGGAATAAGAAAATTTCTTGACACATAAAAATCAGAATGTTTTCGTCAAGATTTCGCTTTTATAGGTGTTAAACCATGCGACGTTTGAAATTGGGATTTCCTAGGCCCCCTCCCTGACCAATTCAACACAAGCTAGGCATTGGGTAAATTTTACCCAGGATGACCTTGAACCATTAGGGGCTATCGCGCTTTAACTAACGGCCGGAACCCAATCCTAATAAGGAGACGAACATGTTTAATCTAATACATTAAAACACAATTGACTCAATTTTAATTTTTCCCCTGTAGTAACATTTCGGTAATTCTACGTGTATTTTCGACGGCAGCCTCGGATCCCAGTGACACTGCAAATCAACTTTTAAACCTTCGTCAATACATTTTAGTAATATCATGAATGATTTAGAAAAAATTATTGACTACAACATCCGTCGGTAGTGGATAAACCCGCTGCAAAATAGTGTTAATTTCCCAATAACGGTCATTTAGATTTAAATTTCGTGACCAGGCCTACCTTAAGTCAAGCCTGTGTTTGACCGTTCGATATGCGTAACGTAAGAGCGTCCTCCTACCGTTAAGTCTTTAAATAAGACTTAGCACTCGGGTTAGCCGGAAGTTGATGCCGTTCTATTGCTTGTTAGTTTGGTATGTCCTACCCCCCGACTTTTTCCTCCTTGAAAAGGGGGCAGCATTCCGAAAAATTTTGCACCCATCATTTTTCTGAAGTCCTGGTTCCTTTGAATTAAAACAGCACGAAATCAATTTTTAGCATAAAAAATCCTACTATAACTGTTTCCTTAACATACCAAACCAACTAACATGACACACTGGTACGCTGCGAGAAGTGATACTGTAACAAGATAACATGGAGGTCATGATTTCGCCGATGATTTTGGCAACAAAAATCATACGTGAGATTGCCATACCCATCTACCCGACTGGACTGCTCTACAGTTGGCAGATAGATTTTATAACCACAATATACACTAGAGCCTATTGATATACTTGTTTTTTGTTGAAACAATGTCGAAAAGTGTGAATTTTCAGTGATTTTGGGCATGAATCTTGGTAGTGAGTGATTTACAACGCAACACTTTCATCATTGACCTGAACAGTGCACGAATCTCCGAAAAATCTAACACAACCAGATTTTCAATCACTGACTAGTCAGCATGTAATCCCAAATATAAAATATATCATCCATATTTGATATGGAGAATGCATGAACTACACCAAAATGTGAAATTTCAGGCTAAATGTCGAAAAGAAGCCTGAACGAACGGCAATGCGTGTCATCTGACACGCAATCAGAAACACACAATTTCCTGTGCATGAATGCATCGTTACGTGACGGGCAAAATTTCGATTAAAATTTGGTCATGAAACAATCTCAAATGGTTCCCTAGTCGCTCCTACATGAAATCAATTAAAAGAATCATTCTACTTGCCAACTGCTAATGTGGCTGTCTACGCTGGATTTCTTCTCTCCTCTCTCTCGTTCATTTCTCTCACACGGGTCTGTAGAGATGTCCCTACCTGTCGGCCATGGATGGAATATGACAGTCCACGCTGGCTTGTCGCGCGCCCGCCCAGAGGGTACCGACCATTGCTCAATTCCGTAAGCCCCTCCGTCACATTCCATCCATCGCCCACGCATGAATATTCATTCTGACATTTAGGTACAACCAGGCTGTTTCTTGTATAATACATTCTTGGATTGCTTTAATTATTAATTTATTTTATTGAAAACTCTGAATGGCAATTTTCCCTTCCGCTTCTTTATAACGCTACGGACTTACGCCGATTTTATTCAAATTTCGATGTTTCTTTTCAAATCTGGTCATACACATTCACTTCTAATCTAATCCAGGTCCAGCCCCGTGCCGTGCGCAAGTCCCCCCCCCCCCGTCAACAAAGGGGGCAAAAGGTCTACTTTTTTCTGAATTTTGATAAAAATGGCCAAAATTTTAGAAATTTGACACAAAAGGCCACTTTTTGGTGATAAAATTTCAAAAAGTCCAAAAAAAGGCCCATTTTTAGGGGGTTAAGGAAGTAAGTCCACTTTACCAAAACAGGTCCACTGTTTTCTGTCGAGAAGGTCCCACTTTTATTCAGTATCGCACCGATCGCACACGCACCCCCCCCCCCCCCCCCAAAAAACAATAAATACATCCTGGTCGGCCCTGCTCTCTACTTCTACCTGTTACAAACAAAAGTTGGTCAACAAAACCACATGCAGAATTACGAATATCTCACAATTTATACACAAAAGAGGTACTACAAACGTGATAAACCTCGGACCGATATAGACTGCGTGTCCACTCTAAGGGTGATGTGTACCCTCAAGTCAGCTGAAAACATGGAGCGTAAGGCCAAAAAATTGTTTTGATTGTCCATAGTTGACTTTTTTTAGAGTTGGGTCGGTCGTCGAAAACTTTTTTTTTTAATGTCATAGCACACTGTATTACACATGTTTGGTTTTGTATTAGTCCGATTAATCAAACACTAAATCAGTTGATTCTTGCTCAAAAATGCAATTTTGTACATTAGAAACCCCAACTAACGGCTAAGAAACTTTTAAACATCACGTTTTTTACATTTCAAGAAAGTTAAAAATTGTAAAAAAAAAACTTTTAGGAATTTTTTTCAAATTAGGGGTGCTATTCAAAAATGTGCAATTATTAAAAAAAAAAAAAAACACTTTTCCTCCTGATTCCAAAATAGGGTCGTGGTCGATGAGGACAATCAATTTTTTTTGGGCGAATGTTAATGACGTTGCCCTAATAGTTGTGTAAGCGTCTGGCAGGTGACAATGCAACGGTTTCGTTCTAAAATCCCACCTCTTTTTGTCGTAAATATTTCAACAGCATGCCTCGGTTTGTGTTTTGTTCCTTGATACTCTGCTACATTCTGCAAGATTACTTCACGTGAAAAGATACTTTGTATTGTTAAGTTTTAGGGCGCTGTGTGTAACCTGAACTCTAGTAGAAGTCCCCCAATTGGAAATGGGCACAAAACGAGATGCATTATTGGGAATCGCGCAAATCGTCTATTTTAAATTCGTTGCAGTACTGCAGCGTTGCAATACGCCCAGCGATGGTGCAGTAACGATTTTTGGTAGGCTGCATTGTACGCAAAAGTATAACGGATCAACCAATTGAGGTAGATGGCTAGTGGTAGACAGCATATGTACATAGGTGGATAACTCCTCTAATCCGGTCACCACCACTGCAGAAATGCTGAATCTACCTTAAACAATATACAGCCATCCTAAATTTGGGAAAATAAAAGTAAATTCTGCGTTTTTTTTCGCGCGCTATGCGCGATTTTTGTCTAGTTCATACTTAATATTTGGGAGCAAATCACCGGGACGACTACTAATTTTGCCCCCTCTGGCAAATTTTTGTGCCCCCCTCTTGGAAATGTTTTGCCCGCCTTTGCCCCCCTCTGATCGACTGCCTCGGTATTCCACTGTGCTTTGTGTGGTATTCACTCTATTAAACACCTAATTTGGGTCTCCAATTTCAACCTGGCCTATGTTCCATGCCTCCACTAGCAATTTCAATACGTTCAACTCAGGCAGGGCGCCTTGTACAGTCTGTCCGACTTTTTCTGCATTTGCAAAATTTTTGGAGTTTTGTACAGGGAGATTAAAACCACAAAGCAATTGATCAAGGCCGGCGCCTCTGAGTCACAACCCACTGCCCTGATCACAACAGTGTTTTGTAGTTTTAAATACCTAGACTAGTAGGAACCGGATCCAGCCAGTGTGGACAACAGACTACCAGGCATGTACCATTTTTTTTCTATTTGTTTATAATCTTCTCTAGACAGGGTAGCCCTACAAATACTAAAGCACTGATATCATACCTGTAACACAATGTTCCAACTAATTGAGAATAAATGTTATTATGTACCGTGTGAAAAATAACAAATTTGTTGGTTCTTCTTTGCAGACAGCTTGATCAAGGCTAGCCTCGTTTACGCTCTGGTTTACATTTAATTCGTCTTGTCGCAGAATTGTCCAATTCATATGTCGAAGTACTGAACGTTTTTGGCCACTCATACGAACTACAATTTACGTGGCCTAATCCTCCTCAGATTAAGAGGTTGACCCGGCCTCGTGTCATGACACTTTATTCCTTCTTTGATTGTCTCAAACAATGTATCGATACGTGTCTCAGACTGTACGACAAATCCATTCAATTTTATCTGGTATGAAGTCCTTTTATATGCGATACAAAAGCGTTCATGTAAAATATGGTGTTGTTAAACATATGAACCTCCAACTACTTGTGTAAGAAAATATAATTTTGTTTTACACAATCCTGTAATATGTACACCATTTACACAACTTGTTGGTAGGTTCATATGTTTAACACCCCATTCTATACACACTTTTTTAACCGATTTAAAACAGTGTCCATCACAATTATATCTGCTTTTACTGACAGACTAACAAAATCAGACTTCATAAAGTAATGAAAAGCGGGTTACTGCTTCATGATGCATTCATAATATTTTGAGTTTTACACGCCAATTTTTATTGCCCCCCGCGCGGGGCGCGGGGCTATATGTGGCGTAACTTGACAAGACTGAGTTTTTTGGCTGCTTGACCTTAAGACTTGGCATAACACTTTCATGACAATTGAACATGACGAATCAGTGCTAAAATTTACGTAATGGTTGTGATTACCCAATTGCATAAATATTAATGGTCAAACACAAAATATTTTTTTGTAAGTACAATGGATGATTACAGTGTGAGATAGATTGTATTTCGTGTTTTTATACAAATTTATATTGGATCTGTACCAGTTCTATTTCCACGTTTTTAAGTGGAGTCAAATATCAGCTAGGGCCAGTTGGGCAAGTGCCAGCAGTGCCTGGTTTATATCATTGCATATTTCAGAATCGTGACAATTTCTTGACAGCTGGCATCAGTTACGATGGTCGAGTCGACTATTTAGGTACTACAGTAAACTTGAACAAGAGTATAGTGAACTTGAGTTAAGTTTACGATACCACTATTTATTCCATCAGTTTTCAATAAAAGTCACATACACTAGCATTTTTTTGTTTGGAAAATGTTATTTATCTCTCAATTCTTGGCTATTTTCGGATGTTTTAAATAATTCTGCCATTGCGCGGGGCATACATTGGTGCCCAGCACCAACATGTTTCTTGTAAGTTCAAGGGATTGCGTAAAATGTGATTTTTGCACGAGATTTCCTGCGTGTGTATTTTTCCCTGATCCAATACAACCAGTTATAACAAGATTGATCAATATTACAGCATGGAAATATTGAAAACGAGGGAGGTATGGTATTAGTATATGGACAAACATGTATACGGGTGTTTTCACAGTAAAGGTACATATCAAGGGTCAGAAATTTATCGTCCAATTTTGAAGAATGTGGAATACTGGTTTATATAAATTTTCACATAATTTACGGATGTGTGTGTGTGTGTGTGTGATGGTGTGTGTGTGTGTGTGTGTGTGACGAACTTTTTATTTTATAGCAATTTTTGTGCTCTAAATGTTCACTTTCTTGGGATAAAATTGTATTATTTCAAGTATTGATTCTAAAATAGTGACCTAATATTAACGGATTTTTGAAAGTTCTGTGTGTAAAAATGAAAGAAGATTACATGGGCCCACCCAAAATTGCAAAGCATCACCGAGTGTTCCTTTTTGAACGGTCAGAATCAACTGAAATTTTAGAAATGACATTTTTCTCGAGGATATCAAGTGAACCATAAACAAAAATTAAAGGTGCTAGGATCACGAAATACACCTTTACAGTTCTACCTTAACAATTTGATCTCAGAAATTGAAAAAAAAATGTAATGTAATTTGTTTTTTTTTTATTTATAGCAAAAAATCCGGAAATTTCCGGAAAAGTTACATCTCTGAGGTAAAGACTGACTTTGAACTCTTTGGTGTGTTTACTGTAGGTGAGCTAAGGATGGCGGCAAAGACCAGACTGAATGACGTCAAAAAGCCAGGTGCATACCGCTTTGAATCAACTCATCAAGTCAACGACGACTCTCTTCTTTCAGATGGTGCCTGGCGATGGGTAGTAGTGCTGGGCTCACATCTATGTCACCAGCTGGTCTGGGGCATGATACGATCAACAGGGGTGTTACTGGTAGAATGGAAACTGTACTTTGACTCTGGGGCTGCGGTCGTTAGCTCAGTAGCCAGCGTCATGTCTGGGTCACTCCTTCTTACAGGTAAGAACCGGGGTAAATTTAAAACAATAACAACATTTTTGGGGGAAGAGCACCCCCAATTTTCCAAATATGAGATTTTTGCACAGTTGCATTGGTAATTGGCTAGTAAACTATACATGTGAATGGTAGAGCTCAAAATTCTCTGTGTCGCATAAGAAGGAGATCTCCGATAATAATTCAACGGCTGCTGGAAACGTCCTTGCAATATCAAATAGCCTGGAAATTGTGCCATGCACGTGTTGTGAATGTTGCGCATGTGTTAATGCAACAATAAATCGTGTGAACACATCAATAATGCAATTACTACTAGCACAGATAGCTACTAGGTCATGCGTGCTATTTATAATAAAACGGAATAAACCGCAACCCTATAAATATGATTAATTTGTTGGTCCCCCGCCAACTTTTGTTGGCGAAGGGGGACTATAGAAACGGTAGCTGTCCGTGTGTGTGTGTGCGCGTCCCACGCGCTATCTTCGGAACTAAGCAAGTGTGGACGTCCATCTTTGCAACATAGATGTATCTCAAGTAGGTGGTGGGTGGGATACAAATTGGGTCATGTGACATGGGTCAAAGGTCAAATGTGGTCAAAAATAGGGTCAAATAAGGGCAAAAATAGGGCTAAATTGCTATAATAAACGTTGTCAACACGATATCTTTTGATTGGTGCAAGTATGGGTGTCCATCTTCGCACCATAGTAGGCTGCGGATGAGTTCGGAGGAGAGTCATGTGGCATTGGTCAAAGGTCAAATGGGGTCAAAAATAGGCAAAAATGGAGTTAAATTGCTATAAACCTTGTCTGTTGTGGTAGGATGATGAAACTTGGTGGGTGTGGTCAACATTCAGTGCCAAAAATTTTGAAGGTCATCCAAGGTCAAATCACTTAACATGTGAGGATGAAAATTGGTGGGTGTGGTCAACATTCAGTGCCAAAAATTTTGAAGGTCATTTCAAGGTCATGCGGGGTCATCTAAGGTCAAATCACTTAACATGTGGTAGGAGGATGAAAATTGGTGGGTGTGGTCAACATTCAGTGCCAAAAATTTTGAAGGTCATTTCAAGGTCATGCGAGGTCATCCAAGGTCAAATCACTAAACATGTGGTAGGAGGATGAAAATTGGTGGGTGTGGTCAACATCCAGTACCAAAAATTTTGAAGCTCATTTCAAGGTCATGCGGGGTCATCCCAGGTCAAATCACTTAACATGTGGTAGGAGGGTGAAAATTGGTGGGTGTGGTCAACATTCAGTGCCAAAACTTTTGAAGGTCATTTCAAGGTCATGAGGGGTCATCCCAGGTCAAATCACTATTCTATATAAAGATTGTATAACATATCAAAATATAATTTTAGATGGTCCAACCTCAAAGCAGTGAAGTGCCAGTTATCATACAAAATATTCACACATACGCTAGATTCACGCACACGTGCACGGCACAATATACCACGTGAATAAAAAAAATTGTGCAAGGATTAAAGATGATCTTGACCTTAATGCAATCACTATAGCACAGATTTGTTGTTGTTTTTATAAAACACATCTAATATACTTCCAAATGTTGAAAAAAAATAAAAAAATCGATTAAAAAATAAGCCAGATATGACCAATTTTGTAAACGCATCCCTTTTTTCGCCATTCCTATGAGATTTACACACATTAAACTTGTTTTTGTGAGAATGTATACAATATCAAAATCATGATGCCTTTGTCAACTTAATGCTATATTTTCTTGATTATTTCAACTACGGATTAATCAATGAATTTATTTATACCAATGTGCCAACTGATATGACGAATCCACACACCAAGTCACCTGTTGCAGAACAAGAAAACAAGATCTTTCCATTGTTTAGGATATTGCAAACAGTTGAGTTCCTTATTGGCATAGCTTGTATACCTAGATTATAGTAGTAGTGTTGAAACCCTTTTTATTTACACATCCAGATTAATTGGGTGAGATTTTGTGTGAACATTAAATTATTTTTGAAGATCAGTGAAGGAGATCATGGCTATTCATATCAATTAAACAAAATAGCATGGGTCATCATTACTTTCATAATACTATTGCTATGCCCCGTATATCTTATATTAACGCATTCTTGCTTAACTGTATAAATCCCATTGGAATGGAGGAAAAAGAGGTGTGCTTACAAAATTAGTCATATCTGGCTTATTTTTTAATCGTTTTCTTTGATTTTTTCAACATTTGGAAGTATATTAGATTTGCTTTATTAAAACAACAACAAATCTATGATTCAGTGATTTTATCAAGGTCAAGTTCATCTGCATCCCATGCACAACTTTTTTTTTATTCACGTTGTATGTTTCTACGCTCTTCCATTAGTTGTTCCATCCGTTCAGGCAAGTTAAGTTAGAGGTCATTTTTGTGAGGTGCCACTATTTCATCATGAACTGACATAAAATTGGCGTTTCCAGCTCTGCCGTTAAATTGCAATCGGGATCCCGATTCTAATTACACAATTTCTTTTATGACAAATACGCATTTTAGCATTGTTTAATGAATAAAAAATGAAATGTCACCTCAATTTATTTCCCCCAATGTCAGTGACCAATGGATATGCATAGACTTCAAACCATGAGCTAAAGATATTCAACTTTTTTTTTTTTTTTTTTTTCATCCCTTTTTTCGCCATTCCTATGAGATTTACACACATTAAACTTGTTTTTGTGAGAATGTATACAATATCAAAATCATGATGCCTTTGTCAACTTAATGCTATATTTTCTTGATTATTTCAACTACGGATTAATCAATGAATTTATTTATACCAATGTGCCAACTGATATGACGAATCCACACACCAAGTCACCTGTTGCAGAACAAGAAAACAAGATCTTTCCATTGTTTAGGATATTGCAAACAGTTGAGTTCCTTATTGGCATAGCTTGTATACCTAGATTATAGTAGTAGTGTTGAAACCCTTTTTATTTACACATCCAGATTAATTGGGTGAGATTTTGTGTGAACATTAAATTATTTTTGAAGATCAATGAAGGAGATCATGGCTATTCATATCAATTAAACAAAATAGCATGGGTCATCATTACTTTCATAATACTATTGCTATGCCCCGTATATCTTATATTAACACATTCTTTTTTTTGTGAGGTGCCACTATTTCATCATGAACTGACATAAAATTGGCGTTTCCAGCTCTGCCGTTAAATTACAATCGGGATCCCGATTCTAATTACACAATTTCTTTTATGACAAATACGCATTTTAGCATTGTTTAATGAATAAAAAATGAAATGTCACCTCAATTTATTTCCCCCAATGTCAGTGACCAATGGATATGCATAGACTTCAAACCATGAGCTAAAGATATTCAACAATCGGCCCGGTATGCGGAGCCATTGTTATTTTACCACGCAGTTGAAAATATTTAAGTGTTATCACCTCCACGATTCAGGTTGAGTAACAAAATACCCGTCCTTGTTCATAATAACTAACCGGTTTACGTTATAATATAGGTCGTCGACACTTAGTTTTCTTCTGAAAACACGGTAAGTTGAATTGAAATGAAGTTAAGCAATAATAAGTTACGGATTTTGGTTTGCACAAAGTTGTTAGGTCAAAGCAACTTTTCTTTCTTGAATTTTGTTCGTCTTTCTTCCTTTTCTAGAGGATAAACGATGAAAAATACGGTCAAAGTTAATTGAACACGCACTATATAAGCTCACGATTTATTTATTTGTGAATGAGGATAAGTATGTTGTGCTTGCGTCATGAAAAATACTCTAATTCGGGGAGGTGATAACACCTCAAATCTTTTCAACTGCGAGACAATATAACATTGGCCCTGCACTCCAAAATGAAAAGGAATCTGATTAGTGTTTTTCTCCACAGCATACCAGACCGATTGTTGAATATCTTTAGCTCCATTTTTTGCTGAAGTCTATACATATCCATTGGTCACTGATATTGGGGAAAGAAATTGAGGTGACATGTTATTCATTTTCAAGAAAATTGCCAGTTTTATTTGCGGGAACAGGCGGTTATATGATCTTAATAATTTATTATGAATTTACATTTGGTTTTTTCCCTAACCCCATGATGGACACGAAACAACAAGCATATAGGACATGGCCATTTCTTAAATCCGATAACGGATAGCATTGAGTAACTTTATACACCTGGCCACAAAGGGGGTATCTCGGCATGTTTTTTCGATCATAATTGTCCAAATGTCAACACTTTTGCAAGTTTCCTGTCCTCCGGCAATATACTAGGTGTTTGTTGCCTAAGGTCTTGCTCTCATTTGAACCCCGGCGATTGTAAAAAAGGGCGTGGCGCAAAAATGGGCTTGTAGATAGAGTGCCCGAAAGCTGGCGGCGCAACAACCCTCAAAACCAAAGTTGAAGTTTTTGGATTTTTCAATGGTCACTGTGTGGTACAACGCAATAATACTGGGTATTGTTTTACACAAAGAGGGTTTTGTCCTACTGAACGAGCGAGAAAGCCTATACTTGCAATATTGTTCGTGTCCCAGTACACTTCAAATTTATAGGATTTTTTATTCTCTTATTTTGGTGATAATCGTGCTAGTATTATTTGAAAATTTGGAAGACTGAAGTACACATATTGTAACGAGATGTTTTATTATAGATTTGAGATTGAGATTGTTGGTTTTTAATTTTGTTAAGGATGAATAAAGAAGCATCATTGAATTAGCTATAATTGAGTTGACAGGTTTATTCACGTGGTGTTTATTTAATAGTTTCAATCTGATATATATTGAATAATGTGTTATAAATCCAGATGAATGCGATAATTTGTCCTATCCATTGTGTTACATGATTACAAGCTTGTGAAGGTCATCATTCAGGATGTTAAAATATTTTACTATCTTTTTTGGACTTTATGTTATTTTTATGGTTTTGTTATTGATCAAGTTCTATAAGTCGATAAACCATGTACAATGCTATGTCGGCAAATGCATCGGTGTAAATGACTTTACACAATACGCTATTGAATCTGTATTATTTTAGGATGGTCTCATAGGTAGCTGAAAAGATACTAAACCGGTGTGAAAGCAGATTACAGTCCGGTGGGAGTCATAGTCCGGGGCTCCATAGACGATAACGGAATAAAGCGTGAAACTAATGTTGCGTAAAGAGTCAACTGAATCGATTGCCCTATTGTTCGCAATTGTTCCCGGACTATGAGTACGCCGGACAATGGTTACTTCTACACCGGTGTGAAAGCAGATAGGGGTAGTCCGGTGTGAAAGCAGAAATAGTCCGGTAGGAGCCATAGTCCGGGGCTCCATAGACGATAACGGAATAAAGCGTGAAACTAATGTTGCGTAAAGAGTCAACTGAATCGATTGCCCTATTGTTCACCATTGTTCCCGGACTATGAGTACGCCGGACAATGGTTACTTCTACACCGGTCTAAAAATCATTCTCAAGTCATAACAACACAAATGAAAATCAAGAGTAGATCTCTTTGTTTTACATTCCCAGAGGTTTCAGTCCTGGTTAAACAAAAATCCCCAAATGCAGGGGTATAGTTTTACATTTTGATTTTTTTCTGACAAACCCTACATCCTATTTTCAATTTCTTTGCAGATTATTATGGAAGTACTTGGCATTTAAAAAAAAAAACATTTTTTAGCACATTTTTGGGAAAAATGGCCGTATGTTGAATTACAGATATTTCCATGGTACCCGCAGGAATGAAATTATGTAGTGGTACACCTGCTTTCATAATTTGCAGGGCTTTTAAGCTTTTCTGTTGTTTTTTTTACTTGGATGGTCGTCTTTTCTCATCTTTCAAGGCCTTTTTAACATCATCTTTCTGTCCATACATTACTGGGAGCCTGCTGTTGTCTTTCTACAAAATCAGATATATATTTATTAATTCTTCCCTGGAGATGACCAGCGCACGACAGTGTTGAAAAAAAACCCATGTGTGCTTGGCCGGATTCCAACCGGCGACCTTCGTATTACATGCACGACGCTCTTACCAACTAAGCTATCAAGGCAGGGTTGGTAGAGGAGAGGAGAGATAGATATCATCTATTGGTGTTAGGTTCGAAAGGTGTCCTTCCCTTTCCTAGCGGATAGCATCAGAACAGTATATTTACATACGATTTATACCTATTGATATATAGTGGGTGTAGTCTGTGACACGTATTATGTGTGTATGAAAGTATACATTTCTTTTTACTTTCGACACAAATAATGGGTAAAATGTTACCAATTTGTCGAGCAAATTACACAATTTTTTTTAACCTTTTGGACAAGTAATTGGTAAAAAAAGTTCTACCAATTTATCGATCATGTCCCTCCTAACACAACACCCTGGAAATTATTTTTAAGATTGTATACTAAAATGGTATTAAAATGTGAAATCAATACCAGAGCTTCTATATCTGAACAGTTTTGCCGACCAAGGTAACATAAAAGCAAGGCATAATTTGTCTTTGCCGAGAAGTGCCTGTATACTGCACACTGTACTTTTTCAAGCTATGCAGAGCTGACAGCGGAACGAATAACGGTAATGACTTTCAAAACGATAATCCTTGACCAAATCGTTTGGCCACACATGCATGATGTAATAACCAACATTGATGTATGGGATTACAATTAATGACCACTAGCGGATGCCCAAGCTAATGACCATACCATTCTCCTAAGTATATAATTGCATATGCAGATGATAATACTTTGTTCCTACGAGATCTTATATATGTCATTTATTTTGTATTCTGGCTGGGCAGTTAATTTAGATTACCTGAAGTCATCTTCTTTGTAGGTTAATTGACCTTTAAGCAGCAACAATTAAAAGAAAATGAGGATATGGTCTTTGATAGTATGAGAGATTTAAACCATATCCGCTCTATAACTCCTCTGGGGGAGAACATTTCTGGCAAAATGGTTTGCTATTTTTAAAATCTCACTCCCATTGGTACCTAAGAAATTTTAGTATTTTTTATGGAAAGAAGCGCATCGATAAGTTACTAGGGGAGCATCTCAAGTCAAAACGCACTGAACCGGAAAGTTGAGTACATACATGATTTTTGAATAAAATGAAAGATAAACGTTTTAAGTCCCCCAAAAGTTTTTTAACAAGGTTTAAAACTTACCGTTTTAAAACAATAGGCTGATTTACGTAAAATGTTTTAAACACTTAGTACTAATACAAAATCTGCTCTAACTTAAAGACGGAAGTATCTTTCAACATGCGACTTCTTGCACTTTGTAGTCAACATTCACGACATAACTCTTATTTGCAAATCCATCGCTCTTGGTAGAAATTTGCATAATTTATTCATTAATTTATCGATTTTTCTAGAAATTACCTCGTATTTTTCCCTCATGAAACGTAATTAAATAGCTTATTTACTTACAACACTAATTTTCATAAAATGTGACCCCGTAAAATCCGTAACTTTTTGCTTAACTTAATTTCTATTCAATTTACCGCGTTTTCAGAAGAAAACTTGGTGTCAACGACCTATATTATAAACTGGTTAGTTATTGTGAAAGAGGACGGATATTTTGTTACTCAATGCAACCGTGCAATTGATAACACCTGAAATCTTTTCAACCCCGTGGCAATATAACAATGGCTCCGCATACCGGGCTGGTTGTTGAATAGCTTTAGCTCATGGTTTGCTGAAGTCTATACTATCCATTGGTCACTGATATTGGGGGAAAAATTGAGGTGACATTTTATTAATTTTAAAGAAAATGTGCCAGTTTTGTGTGCGGTAACAGACGGTTATATGATTTTTGGTCCCCCGCCAACTTTTGTTGGCGAAGGGGGACTATAGAAATGCTAGCCTACGCGCGCACGTGCGTGCGTGCGAGCGCGCGCGAGTGTGTGTGTGTGTGTGTGTACGTGTGTGTGCTTGTAAACACCCACGATCGGGGACATTTTCTAGCCTAAAACCTCCGATTGGGGACATTTGCCGACCGGGGACGTCCCCTATCATAGGACCTATACCAGGGGGTAGCCCTATGTTAAAAGTTATAAAAATGGCCGGACCCCGTTTTGGGGTGGGCTAGAAAACACACAAATTTGTGTGTTTTCTGGCCCATAACCCACTGACCTTTCTTGAATAAACGAATGACCTTTAGCCTATTTTCCCAAATATCTTGGAAAGGAGGCACCACACGTATGTGACCCAATTGACTTTTTTACTCCAGGTTACCTAAGGAATAATTTGAGTTATATTTCATAAGATTTAGAGCAGTTCAAACATTTGACCCCATAGTAACTTTACCCCTCTCCTGGGGTCACACGCAGCAGCGGGTCTCCGGCAGACATTCATATTTGCAAAAGTTATATTTTTCTCTGAATTTTCCCGTATTCAGATATTGGTATCTCGTTTGTTAGATCAAAACCTTCTGGGCTGCCGGTCTAATATGTAAATACTTAAACAGGAAAAAATATTCATAGTTAACGTGTTTGAATTAACATTTTACTTACACTCCCATAGTAACTTTACCCCTCTCCTGGGCCCACACGCAGCAGCGGGTCTCCGGCAGACATTCATATTTGCAAAAGTTATATTTTTCTCTTAATTTTCCCGTATTCAGATATTGGTATCTCGTTTGTTTGATCAAAACCTTCTGGGCTGCCGGTCTAATATGTAAATACTTAAACAGGAAAAAATATTCATAATTAACGTGTTTGAATTAACATTTTTACTTACACTCCCGTTGGTGGACCTAGGGACCCGCACTAATTATCTAATTAACGGAGCGATGGATTTAAATATTTTTCATGAAAAGATGCGTATCGGAAAGTTAGACAAAAAGTATATCGTTAGTCGTAAACTGGCAAAATCTAGTTTGCGTGTCCTTAGGAACCTCCTGTCCACTTAAAAGTGTTAAAATAATCGTGAACATAAGCCTGTGATATCTGGTTACGAAGACGGTCAGTGCCAAAACTGCATTTCCTGGTAATTCTGAAAATCATCATGCAGTGCCAATGTAAATTTTCAAGGTCTCCAGCCGCATAAAATATCGCAATGCCGTTTGAATATTATGACCGTAAAACTCTTAACAAAGCTGATTCCTGAAGATTGGTAATAATCACCAGGTTTGTAAATACTTACATGGAAAGCTCGCGATTATGGTCCGAATTTTACATCCCTGCAAACATGAAAATATCTTAGGTATCCAAGTAGTGATTTTAAAAAATAATACTCATAGGTAGCTTAAGATGTCATAAACGTCGATCAAGAGAATACAAGAACTTTTTCCTCGAGTAATAATTTATTTTGACAAAGAAAGTAGTGTATTACTTAGCGGTGTTTGCGCGTTAATTTTAGTTTTGCCTCGTGTTTTATGCATTTTCAGCGATTAGTCTAAATGATCTGACTTTGAAATAGAGGTATTTAGGAACTGACTGTCAAACTAGATGCAAGAACTGCCGCCGGTAACCGAGATAGATTAGTTCAAGATCTATTCAATTCCGTTTGAGTATATTTTGTCTGTCAAGTTAGGATACTTTCATTTCCAGTTTCTCCATCGTTCTTGCCAGACTCTACAACCACCTTGTTAAAAAATCATTCGAAATTATCTCTCTCCTCGTTTCTATTCGTATCCCGTCTTTGCTATTTTATTTCATGTTTTAGGTCGATTCCTTTAAAAAAAATCCTTGTATTCAAACCTGGTGGCCACTGGCATCTTCTCTCTGCAGGTTTGAGTGTGTGGGTTTGAGTGTGTGGATATTTTGCTTTTGAGCTTCAATTTTGTCATTGATAGCATTGACTTTGACAGGTCACTCACGAAATTTCTCACTCCGGGAATTCGCTCAAGGTTGTAGGTCATAAAAGGTTAATGACTGCCGTGTTCAGTTTGCACGTAGTACGTCTGAATTTTGAAAAGCGAATATTCAATTATGTTGGAGAACACGTATGCTTGTATAATGATGTTGGGCTTAAATTATAAACACATGCTAGAAATAAATATGGATATGTAATGTGGCATAAATGCATGACTTTTCCCCGTGACAATTAACAATATACTCAATTTTTTTCAGTATTGGTTTACATTTATGTACCACTGAATACTTGTAATAAATTTTTATGTCACAACTAATTTGTAAAGTTTTATTGGGTCGCCTGAACAAATGTTCATGGTACACTAAGCAGTCACTCATTCTGTCTGCCTGTCTCTCAAATCTCTAGGTGAAGGGCGCACACCACTAAATAAACGCTCCATTGAAATACACGTAAAAGTACCACATCGCGCCCTCTGATTTGCACCCCGCGTGACAATATTTTGAATGTTTTGATACCATTTCCCTATGGAACACAACTGAAACTTTCAAAGAATTAGCAATTTTTGATACAATTCTAGTATAGATTTTAAGAAAAGGGCATATGAACAGCGCCACCACTATTTTGAGCCGATGTGCACGCCTCATAGCCGCTTTCGACCAGGCCGGAAGTCGAGGGCCTACTTTCTACACAGAATCGAATTTCAAAATTTTGTGATAATCTCAGCGATGATCAAGCTATACTCTTTCACTTTTATTATAATATACCACCCTCGCTGGAAACCGGTCCCCAAAGGACTGCAAAATATCTCACACATGTTTTCTTATTTTACCGGAACTACTTACCATTCCCCCAAACGTGGAGTGATTTAGTGTTGTGCGCCCTGAAAGTTTACAATAAAATTGATGTAATAATTTGCTTCAATTGTTTTGAATAATCAAAAATAAGTAAATGCTGTTACCAACTGCTTCTCCACAAAAATAGCCTGTGTAGGTAAAAAACTGTTGTATGGAGTAACAAAATAAAACAATGGTTCCATTTAGGTATGTTAACCTCAAATTATTAAGCCCACATCAAAGTTTAGCTTGGTAACCTTGTAGTCAGGAGGAATTATGGGGTGCAGGGTGGAAATGGAGTACAGACTTTTCTATCGGTCGATTTTTGTTTATGAGGACCTAAGCCACCAATATAGCCACCCCGAAAGCCACAATATTCTGTTCATCATTTCAAGTCTGGACTCAAAACATTCCTTTTTAAAACTGCATATAATGACTAAAACGATTGTATTCTATTTTTGACATTATTTTTGTAGTTTTTACTGTTTAATATGTCACTCTTTCTGCTTCTTGTAAAGGTCAAACAATTTTGATAGTTGAAAATGTTTATTTCAGCCATCATTTTGATTGTCCTACATGTATTTTTTTTTTTTTTTTTTTTTAAGTCGAGGGCCTACTTTCTACACAGAATCGAATTTCAAAATTTTGTGATAATCTCAGCGATGATCAAGCTATACTCTTTCACTTTTATTATAATATACCACCCTCGCTGGAAACCGGTCCCCAAAGGACTGCAAAATATCTCACACATGTTTTCTTATTTTACCGGAACTACTTACCATTCCCCCAAACGTGGAGTGATTTAGTGTTGTGCGCCCTGAAAGTTTACAATAAAATTGATGTAATAATTTGCTTCAATTGTTTTGAATAATCAAAAATAAGTAAATGCTGTTACCAACTGCTTCTCCACAAAAATAGCCTGTGTAGGTAAAACTGTGTACTGGAGTTAACCCAATAAAACAATAGTTCCATTTAGGTATGTTAACCTCAAATTATTAAGCCCACATCAAAGTTTAGCCTGGTAACCTTGTAGTCAGGAGGAATTATGGGGTGCAGGGTGGAAATGGAGTACAGACTTTTCTATCGGTCGATTTTTGTTTATGAGGACCTAAGCCACCAATATAGCCACCCCGAAAGCCACAATATTCTGTTCATCATTTCAAGTCTGGACTCAAAACATTCCTTTTTAAAACTGCATATAATGACTAAAACGATTGTATTCTATTTTTGACATTATTTTTGTAGTTTTTACTGTTTAATATGTCACTCTTTCTGCTTCTTGTAAAGGTCAAACAATTTTGATAGTTGAAAATGTTTATTTCAGCCATCATTTTGATTGTCCTACATGTATTTGTCCTAATTGTCTTGTTTTCTTATTGTTCCTGCGCCTTGGATTAGAATTTCGTTTTTCTAGATAAATGGCGCATTATAAGTGATTATTATTATTATTATTAATATGGCCACCCCGAAAGCCATCAATATGGCCACCCCCGAAATCCAATATGCCCCGAAATCATTCAATTGACCGTAACTCATTAAGTATTTGTGATAGAAGCATAATTCTGGGCTCTATACCCAGTATAAACTCATATCTGACATTTCATATTGTCATATATTCATAATCGGCCGGCATTTTGAATTTTAAGCAGGTTAAAATGCCAGATACGAGTTTTGTAATGTTAAAAGACACATCTCATACTTTAATTTAAACTTTACTAATAATTTTGGATGCTATAACTAAATACAATACAGAGGTATCGCAATTTGTAGGTTTTAAAGAAGGTAAAAAGGTTGCCATTGCCCCATCTTAACATTTTTTGCATGTTAACGAAACAAATATGCCAGTCTAGGATGTCAAAATGGTCAAATACTTATAGACCTCGACCTGACATCGATTATCTTGTTGCTTCGTGGACAAAGTCATCAGGAGGAAGTTTAACTTATTGGTAAATTTGTATGATATTATTTAACAATTTATACAAGTTGTTGCTTCACTCAAATATTGCTCCGTTGGATAAAAACGTTTTTTTTCTGCTATTTTTTTTTAAATGTAAGATTGTAAAATTAGCAATAACGTCTCTTAATTAGCGTCTATATTGGTGTACAGTAACATACGATCGTTCCATATTCTATAACACGGTCAGCTGTAGCAAACGCAAGCGCTGTGAAAGAGATGGTGCAGATCAATCATGGCTGACGAAACAGACACCGATTCTGACCGAGCCGTCGCAGTCCAAGAGAAATGTTGTTATATGCACTGTGATATCAAAGCTACGGGCAAAATAACCGCATTTTCTAATGTCAGTTGGGGTAAATTTTTGCACTATGTCTGTGAGTGGAGAGAAATAGACAACACTCAAGGCGATATCGCAAGATCCTTTTTTGCACAACACGGAAGTATTCCGAATTCGGAAGCCGATCTACCACCAATACTTGTTAATGGGGGCTACCATTGTCATTGTTACATGATATTTGCCAACAAATCGAAGGCGGAGAATGCAAAGCCGAATCACGAGAAAAAGCGGAAACTGTCTAAAAGTACATGTAAGTATTTTATTCTTATATTTTCTTACATGAATTATAATAATAATAGTAGTACTGGTACTTGTCTTTGCCACTTTGGCCAACATGCACGTCCATTGGCCTTTATGGGGGAAATGAAATAGGTGTCATCACATATGAACATGACATTTTCTCTGTTTTGATTTCATCAAATGAAAAAAAGAAAAACTATGTTTAGCATAGGGGCAATCTACACGGCAGCGCAGATCCAGATGGGATCCAGATCTCGTATCCAGTTTGCGTCTACACGGGCAACGGCCAAACTTGATCCAGATCTGCAACACGTACATGGTGTGTACACGCTTGGTTATATAGTGTCGCTGCACTTTAAGCGCGTACTTTTAGGTTACGCGTAAAGTATTCCTCGATCACCAAGGTTACCGTAGCATTTGTACACTTTACGCTTCGAAAGGCGCTGTACTTTCGCACCCACTGCGCCGTGTAGAGTTCTTAAACGGTCTCCCATGATCTGGATCTGCGCATCGTGTAGATTGCCCCATTGACTGGCAAATTTTCCATGTTCTAAAAGGTCAAATTCCGTTTTTATCCGTGCTACAAATTGACATTTTTTCTTGTCAATTAATCATCAACACAACGTTTAGACTTAAGTAAACAACATATGATTCACTATGTGCAATGAACTGTAGGCCTACTAGATTACAGAATTACAAAATGTAAATAAAGTCATACGTACCTACAATATTTTTGGGTTTTTTAGTAATATTTTTCATGATTCGTCGTCTACTTTGTTTGCTCGTATCAAAATGACGTTTTCCGCGATTTTCTGTATTTTCCGTGTTCTTCCTCATATCCGTGTATTTTCCATTTTTTCCGTATCACCGAAAATTTGCCAGTCTAGTTTAGCAGTTGTTTGGGAAAATTTGATAAACATTAATGGAGGCTAAAAAAAAATTGTTGTGTTGCCCTTTTCCGACCAACCGTAAATCACGCAAAAGTCGGGTGTTTTTTTCCACTTCACTTTTCCTTTTTTTCAACAAACTCACCATTTTATAGCACAGAATCATTAATTTTCGTTGCAGGAATTGCGTTAAGTTCCTGAATCATGGTTTTACACCAATGAAACTCCATTGACGATCCATAAATTGCTATGCATGTACCGGCAACATATTTTTATTTATTTACTGACCTGAGATTGAGAACATTCATATATGATATAATGTTGAAATAAACCTTTATCAAAAAATTGAAAGAAAAATGCATTCTATTCTGTTTTATTTTCTTCCTTTTGTTACACTTGTGTTTCCCTTTGAAAACCGGTGTTTACGGTGTTTCTGTCCACATAGTATTAAACATTGAATGTGTTCAGGACTTTTGGAACAAAAAAAAATCGACCGACTGACCGTCCTAAAAATTTTATCCCAAAAAGGGCAACAACAATTTTTTTTGCCTAATCATGACATGCAGCAGCTCTTACATGTAAACCAAAAAATTATAACTGACTTGTGTATTTTTTGTTTTGTTTTGTTTTTCAAATTGCTCACAGGTCCTACCAAACTCATGTTGCATATGCCGCAAAGAGAATTATGTGAAAACACGTGGTGGAACCCGTAGGAAGGAGAAGCTTTCATTGTGCACTTCGATTGAGGCAGCTAAGTTGAAGAATGCCGCAAAAGACAACAACCATCAGCGGTTGATGTTTGAACTGGACGGTGCAGACTGTGTCGCCATCGAGACAATTCGCCAATTCAAGACATTTTCAGTTTATAGTGAAACTTATCACTGACAAAAACACACAGAAATTTGTATCATGGTGAATTTTCACCAATACTGTATTTATTTATTGCAGTCATTTTACAACAAGATGTGGTGCATGCATTTTAGATAACAGATTGATCAGTATTTTCAATGTAATTGGATGTACCCAAATTAATGGCATGATCCTGAAAATCTTGAAACAGTTTTCTAATGCACTTTAATTGTAATGTATGTATCATGGCTAGATCATGGCCTGTAATTTTTCTGACCAATAACCATCTGAAAGTGAACTAACTCATTCTACTATTTCCATTAGTAAAATGTAGTCTACATGTACATACCTGCCAACCTTCCCTGTTTTATAGGAATCATCCCTATTTTGAACTTTCCAAATTGCAAAAAAATGGGGATATCCTGATTTCTGAAATTTCAAACAAATCTTGAAGTAATTGCCAGAAAAGTCCTGAAATATTTTTTGACTCCTGAAGCTCTTCCTGCAGCTTAAAAAACACTAAACCCAGTAACTTCAGGAGACTCTACCCCTGTGTACTCCACTAGAGCCCCTTAAGCGGATCAGAAAAAGACCTTGCCCATATGGGGCTTTCGCGTTGAGGTTTTCACAACACATATACATTCTGATTTTGGGGTTCTCAATGTTGGTAGGTATGCATGTAATGCTGGGAAATACTAGGTACAATTATATGTTTGGTATCAGCCAGCTAACATATTGTGGTTTTAAAATTTCTTCTTCCTTTATGGCCCAACAAACCCGCTCCTTTTACGAGGGAGGCACTCAAATTATGAAGTGGTAAAACACAGGTGTACGGCTGGCACTTTCGAACTAAGGGAAATCCGTTGACAGGCTAGTACACATGCAAACTCGGGTCTTTGGCGTGAGAGCCAAATTAAATTGACCATAAATAGGGGTTTTTGTGGGTGACAAATTGCTGATTTTCTGAACAATGGTTGTTTTTGGTCTGGAGTGAAACAGGAGTTGCCCCCGGGCCAACTCCTAAAAATTCTACCAATGCTATCTAGTGCTTAACGCATGTGCCGATTTCTTCCCCCAAATTGGTCAGAAGAACCACTGACCATGCCACATAATGGGTGTTAACAGTTTGGGATCAATTGTCATGTAGGCGGACTAATCAGGGGCATTCTCGAAAATTTATGATTCCTCTTCTCATACAAATCAAAGACTGTCAATGCAAGATTCGCTCGCAAGATCCACCAGTACATGATGCTTATGGGGTGTTCACAGTTTAGGCCCAAATGCTACAAATTATCAAGTTAAAGGGGGCATTCCTTGAAAATCTATTAAATCCTTCTTCTCCCGCAAATTAAAGGCTGTCATCACGAGATTCGTTCACAGGACCCCTGGTAAAGAGGCATTTGCAATATGGGGTGTTGTCACCAGATTTAACAATAACACAATTACCAATTAAAGGGGCATTACTTAAAAAGCTATGAATCCATTCTTCTCTCGCAAATTAAAGGCTGTCATCACGAGATTCGCTCACGGATCCCCGGGTAGGGGCTTAATTAAATGGGGTGTTCACAGTTTAGGCCCAAATGCTACAATTATCAATTAAAGGGGGCATTCCTTGAAAATCATTTGAATTCTCTTCTCTCCCAAATTAAAGGCTATCATCATGAGATTTGCTCACAGGATTCCCTGGTAGGGGGCTTGATATGGGATGTTCACAGATTTGGACCAAATGCCACAACTACCAATTAAAGGGGCATTCCTCGAAAATCTACGAATTATTTCTTCTTCTCATGGGGTGTCCACAGATTTGGCCCAAATGCTACAATTGCTGATTAAAGGGGTATTCTTGAATTCTTTCTATAAATTAAAGGTTATTATCAAGTGATTGGCGTTTTCAAACAAAATTCATCAGATCCCCTGGTAGGGATCACAACTGGGGTTGTGTTTACAGATTGGAACCAGGCATCATGATTACACACACAGGGCAATTATGATCAATTTCAGGGAAAGGTTCGTTTTGAGTGCGAACATGTTGGGAGGTCGCCATTCTGAGGGTCAGAGGCCTCCACGGGTCAAATATAAGAAGAAATTTTTTTTGGTAGGGGAAAGAAAAACACAACAGACATCATAATTTTAAGATCAGCGGTTATCCAGAGGTCAAATAATGGAGCTGGGGTCAGTGGTCGCAATATGAAAACTTGGAAATCAATCCTCTCGACACCATTTTGAGGGTCAAAGTTTGATCAGGTGTAAATATGGGTCAAAAAGCACAGCTAACATTGCGTGCTCAGCTTCGAGCACAGTCAGTATGATTTGAATCTTAAGTTTGGATTGGAAATATTAAATTGGTCCACATTTCTTGTGAAATACAGATAATGTAATGGATCAGGGGAGAGTACATAAAAATGTTATTCTAAATACCTTTTAAGAGAAGATGAATTTGTTTTGAATTTATTTATACAAATTTTGCCACTTTTGCTTTGTTGACTTACAATGTGTGGTAATTTGGTCATACTTGATGATGAGAAATAATGAGATGCAAAACGACTTGAGAATTCTAAAACCTGTTTACAAATCTATAACGTAAAATACCATGCAACGCTTTGGATAGCCCAAGTCGGTTCTCGGCAGTAAGTATCATCGTTCTGTAAATCCTGTTCATTTGGTCAGGGTTTACACATGCACAAAACCTATATTGGATGGGGAAAAACATAACCAAACAAAGAAACTGATACTAACTGATGTGAACAGTGAATGTTACAGTTCAGTTGCAGAAAGAGAAATGTTAGTAAGAACTTCATGCATGTAGAATATCAGAATTGGAATTAGAAAAATAATGGCAAAAAGTAGGTTTCCACCATTGAAAGTTCAGCTGTGTTGGTATAAATCATTATTTAGATACCGGATAAATGTTGATTCAAACCCAAAAAGAAATCATTATCTCGTAATTTTCAGTGAGGTTACTCCGTCTTCAGCAGGTAGATAGTGATGACTTCTCGCTGAAGAAAGGAGGAGTAACCTCACAGAAAATTATTGGTCATTAATGATTTCTTTTTCTGTGTTTTGATCTACAGTTTAAATCAAGTGTATTGCAAAATCAACCCTTAATATAAGCTTGATAAAATGTAACGATTATAAAAACGTAATGCTTTATATTTATAAATGAAAACTATTCTTGATCTTGCTTGTACTTTTAACTTGAGCTTGTTATCGGCATTTTAAATAGACACATAACCATAAATTTCATAAATATTGTATAAATACAAAATTTTTCTTTATGTTTTATTTGAGTCACTCCTTGCATTGACTTACATTTACAGTGTTTTAAAATTTAAGATCAATTTGATTCTTCATCTGGCTGGTGAGCAGTTGTTCTATTACTAGTATCATAAATAGGAAAGATCTTTGAAACACAATGTAGATATCCAGAACTCATGTCCTCTTGGTATAAGGTAGCACATCTGTAAGTGTCATCTAAACCTTGGTGAACTTACGGCCATCTCTGACCCCATTCACAACCGCAACGGCAGACGACACTACGGTCCAACTGCTGGCTGAACACTATGCCCGATTTCAAACTTTGTATAACACTTCTCTCAGTGCAATTTGTCTCTTTTCTACTGATCATTTACCAAACGTCATCATAAAGCCAAGTGATCGCGCAACCAGCGACACTTGTGGTTCGAGAACCGCCTGTTTTCCTTAATCGCCCCTCCTCCACACCATATTAGACCAACTTTGTGACATTCCCGCAACAACAATCTTATTTTTATAAATGAATTAGTTTTTATTTAGACCTCAATACAGACTTTTCCACAGCGTCTAATCACCAGCTATTGAGGTTACAGCCATTTATTGCTTTCTCGTGTATTTATAAGCCAATTACGCATGTTGGCGTGAATGCCCGACGCCTATTCATGGGCATGTCATGTATACCCCTTGCGTACTGTCTCCCCAGTTGTGTTTTCTATCCCGGGGTTGTGAACAGGCTAGTAGCCAGACTTAGTAGACGGGTTGGCACGGATATCCCTGGGATCATCATGCACGTCAATGTGACTCAAGTTCCAGAATCCATAATTGCCATGCTCTCTATAACATCACAATAAAACATGTGAATGTCACAATTATAGGCAACCAGGTAACTGCCATATCATAAAATTTACCCCCTTTCCAAGCATATTGGCAAACTCGTACAACATCCCTACCACATATCCCTACTACTGCCGCTACTATCATGAAAGTAAGTAAACTGCCCTCTTAACAAAAGTAGTAAAAATCGACCATCAATTTTTACTAAGTTTATAAACTAGTAGAAGCCCCTCTAACACTAGTAGGACAATTTGTAGGAACCTCCTAACGAATTTCCTTATTAACCATGAGCTAGTTCAGCAAACTTGTTCAGCTGCTAGTACCAGTTAGATAAATTAGTACGGCCTGAAGAACTAATTATTAGTTAGTAAAAATCGACATCAATTGTACTAGTTTCAATTAGTAAGCAAGCGAGTTTTGGTTTTCAGTGCAGTTTCCTCGTTCGGTAAATTCCTGTTCATTTTGTTCAGGGTTTACACATGCACAAACCTATTTGGATGGAACAAACATAACCAAACAAGAAACTGATACTAACTGATGTGAAAAGTGAATGTTCCAGTTCAGAAAGAGAAATGTTAGTAAGAACTTTATGCATGTAGAATATCAGAATTGGAATTAGAAAATAATGGCAAGTATGTTTTCCACCATGAAAGTTCAGCTGTGTTGGTATAAATCATTATTTAGATACCGGTATAAATGTTTGATTCAAACCCAAAAAGAAAGTCATTAATACCTCGTAATTTTCAGTGAGGTGTACTCCTTTCTTCAGCAGTAGATATTGATATCTTCTCGCTGACGGAAAAAAGGAGGTAGTAACCTCACTAGAACTTATTAGTATATAATGATTACTTTTTTGTGTTTTGATCTAAAGTTTAAATCAAGTGTATTGCAAAATCAAACCCTTAAGATAAGCTTGATAAAATGTAACGATTATAAAAACGTAATGCTTTATATTTATAAATGAAAAACTATTCTTGATCTTGCTTGTACTTTTAACTTGAGCTTGTTTATCGCCATTTTAAATAGAAAACATAACAATAACATTCAATTAAATATTGTAGAATTACAAATTTTTCTTTTAATGTTTTATTTGAGTCACTCTTGCATTGACTTACATTTACAGTGTTAAAATTTAAGATTCAATTTGATTCTTCATCTGTGAGCAGTGTTCTATTACTAGCTATATAAAGTAGGAAAATCATTGAAAAACACAATGTAAATATCCAGAACTCATGTCCTCTTGGTATAAGGTAGCACATCTGTAAGTGTCACCTAAACCTTGGTGAACTTACGCAATATTCAGAACCATGAAGAAAATTCACGACTTACCAGTGAAGAAGGTGCCTTCTATCCTATTATGGTGGTGTACCGCACATTCTGAGGCTCGATCAATGAATAAATGAGTTACCAAACAGTATGAAATAATTGAAAATTTTGACCTATTTAGGTAATGAAATGCCAAATGTATGTAAAATACATCAACCGAGCGGTATTTTGCGAATCTACATGAAATAACCGTTATTTTAGGCATTTCAAAAATGAAATGACCTTTTTTACCATGGTTTACCATTTGTGTGGAGTTATATTCAATTTTGGTTTTGTTTGCCCATTTAGAGGGGGTACATCAAGTATCGTTCTTTTTGCATTTTTAACTTTCCCTTTATTTTTTTTCTTACGGAGCAACTTTTTTCACGGAGCAACAACTGAATTTAGTTTCTATACACCTTGACCTTTGTCCTGACTCAAAATAACTTCCTCCTGAAGACTTTGTCCACGAAAAATACTTTCTAAGCTCATTTTCAAGCTTCATCCTGCAGTCTATTATTCCATACCTTAATTTCCCACTTTATAGACAATAATTAGTTGATGTAACTACATATAAACACCAAATATGATATGGATTTAAATATTTTAAATGGCTATATTGGCTGCCATCTTGAATTTGGAAGATTTCGATTACAGAGAAATATTAATCCAAAGGTAATATGGTCTTGTTTTCAAGCTGACCATTAGCTGATATCCTATGGCAAACGCTACGGACCGATCGGTAAAATTTTAGGGGTAGTCATACTGTCTGCCGTTGGAATTCTGCTGGGATCACAAGCCAAAGTCTTCTAACTGTTTATTACTGTTGTGGTATACAGGTATGTAATACAATAACACTACAAAAAGTGGTACAATTTACACTTGGTAAAACTAATGCAAGTTCACACAATCTTAAAAGTGTAAAGCCATATTTAGGAAAGGTTTTCATTTCGTTCAAATTTTAGAGGGTATTATAGTATCCTCATATCGTGATTAAAATATTATTTATTTAAAAGATTTCTTAGAGAGAAAACTAGAATTCCCCAGTGCTATATTTAGAGGCTGCCAGGTGTCGTTTACAATTTACTATGATGACAGTAACTTGCTTGGAAACAAGCTACTGAAGATAGATTGGGGATTTTTCAGCTTTGTTTGCAAAACAAAGGTTGCACAATCAGGTAGTTTCCAATGACGTCATCACTGAATTTTCTTTTGGATAAGATTGCCTCATAAAATCATGTCATCACTGTGATGCAACTGGTTAATGTAAGTTGCCGTAATATGCTATGCTATTGGGGAAAGTAGCTGGAAAACATAATAAGGCCTACATGTATATACTAAGAACTTAGCCAGTTTTATTTGTTTGATCTTCATTGTGTAAGATCAGTGCAGTAATACGAGAAACAATCCTCGTACCAAGCGTAGATTTGGAGTTTACCTTATTTGACCTCATTTAACCTTGAATGACCCCTGATGACCTTGGATTCACTAACCAATACAAACTCGGTCTTCGGAAGGTCAAGGGGCACCCATCCACCAAGTTTCAGGAACTGCGACCCTCGCTCCAAGACCATAGATCGTCCATTTGACCTCCTTTAACCTTGATGACCCCATCATAGCGTATACCCGGGGGATGGGGGGATATATCCCCCCAATATTTTGATGAGGGGGGGATGGTCAATAAAATCACCTCCCCAATTTTGATGCCTGTTCATGTGGTTTTTTTTACCAAAAATAACCTCATATTTTACCATAATGAGTTTAAAAATGGCAAATTTCCGCGCGCTTCACGCGCATTTTGTTCTTAATACAATTATATTTAACGATTTTAGCTTCTAAATGCAACATTTCTTTCTCGCGCGCTTCCGCGCGCACATGTTCTAGTGATGCATCTTTTCAGCAAACCCAGGTTCATTCAAAATGTTTTCATCAACCCCATCCCCCCCCCCCCCCCCCCCAATGTCACAAAGAATTACGCCACTGGCCTCGATGACTTTTGATTCACTAACCAATACAAACTCGGTCTTCATATGACATTTTTTGGTATCTTAACATAATAGTAATACATTGAAATAATGCCATCTTTATCATGTTATTATGAGGATTCTAAAACAAATTCATCTTTAATCTCGTTTTTATGTTACCAGGAATGGGGTTTTCAGCTTAGCGTACACTGCATCAGCCGTGATACCCGGACATTACTTTGATAAACACTTTGCTATTGCAAATGGGATATCATGCGCTGGGACCGGGGTGGGTGTAATGATTATTCCACCGTTAGTGCAGGCACTAATTGGAGAATACGGCTGGAGGGGTTCCATGATGGTGATGTCGGCGGTACTTGCAAACGTGTGCGTGTGCGGTGCTGTTTTTCGACCAATTTCCTCTGGTAATAAAATGGCGCTTACTAATTCGGCCAGTCAGAATAACATAACGATGTTCAGTTAAAAGAAAACCATGTGTCGAACGATAAGAGAACTGAGCTTACTGAAACACCTATCGAAAACTTACCTAATGGTAAGAGTTCAGGAAGTCAAAATGGCCAGTGTGTTGGAATGAGCACTGATAGGGACTCATCAAAATCACAGTCGGAATGTGACAATGAAGAAGAACCTAAGCGGACTAGAGTCAGAACTCTTTCATATGGTTGTTTGAAGTCACTGGTTTACATTTATTTTGGAAGAGCTACCGCTTTTTGGTGCTGTGCCTAACTCAGATGCTAGTAGGCCTTAGTTTTTCTGGGGTAATGGTGCATATTGTCTACCAGATGGGCCAGTTGTGTGCAGGAGCATCAATGTAGAAGTATCGCTAATCATATCTGTTGTAGGCATCGGTAGCCTCGTGGCAAGAGCAACTCATGGCATTCTTGTCGACAGAAAATGTTTAACGCCGGTTACTGGATACACCATTGGAATCGTAATCGGCTCTATTGCCATTCTCACAAGCCCAGCTATCAAACACTACCATTGGTTTGCCGTTTTTGGCGCAGTCTTGGGAACTTGTATGGGATTAAATATGTCACTGTTACGAGTTCTTGTGAAGGAATACCTCGGGGTGAAGGACATGGCACAGGGAGTTGGAATGAGTGCGGTAGTGTTTTTTGGAACCGGTGATTTGATTGGTCCCCTTCTATCAGGTAAGTGGAGAACAAACATATCAACAACTTTCTTGAAGTGAAAAATGAAAGAAAAAAACAAACAAGCAAAGCTTGTAGTGATCAGTAAAAACGTTTGAGGTTTACCTTTACAGCGGCACTGGCACATTTTCACAAAATATGAAATTCAATTTGTTCTCAGATGATAGTCTAGTCCATTGGAAGAATAGAGATACATTTGACACATAAAAATGCGGTGCATGTCGTGGGAAACATGCATACGGCGTGCGTTTTCTTGTGTTAAACGCCATTTCCGGCGACATTGATTATAAAATTGTTCAGTTTACCCATAAGGACGCTGATTTGGTCTTAATTATTTCAGATGAGGGCTAATGTATATAAAAGCTTTACAACCATGCAAAAATATCAATTTTGAAAACTCTTGAGGGCGCACTATTTTTCAAATGTGCCAGTGTCTCTTTAACAAAATAGATTTCGCATACGTGTCTGAGTCGTCCAAATATATCGATTGTCCAATGGAACAACAATATATAACCTCTCGAATTCTGTACGTATTTGGACGCCATATTGAAAATGTGCAAAAACATCGTGACCAATTGTGGTAGACGTTTCATATTGAAGTCCCATTGATGCAAATGAGGTATTACAATTGATTCCGTCATGCGCTGTATGACGTTGGGCAGTAGTGCTTGACGGAATGAATGGCAATACCTCATTTGCATCAATGGGACTTCTATATGAAACGTCTACCCTAATTGTTGACTAATCTTTTGCGACGGTAAACTTTATGAACAAACCATGCCTGAAGATGTTCTTGGATGCATAAGGATCATTTTATATCCTAGGGTGGCGGTACCGGGACACACAAAAAAATAAAATAAGAAATTAGTGTCGGGTGATAAGGGTGGGTGGAAGGGTGGGTGGGTGGGGTGGGTGGGTTGGTTGGTTGGTTGGTGCGTGGGTTGGTGTGTTTGTTGGTTGGAAATCCCGCCTATCTCTTCAGACGCACCACAATATGTAGAATAGATATCCAGATAAGGTATATCCACCACCACAACTAATATTTGTCTAATTACTTTCTCGGGTTGTATCATTTACTTGATCCTCGCGTGCATTGAATTGAGTTTCGCTTCGTCATAGATTCTGCTAGAATCATGCGTATAAGGCCCACCCCTTCTAAATAGTACGACCGCTTGAAACTCTGAAATAAAGACTGAAATACATTAGCGCTCGTTCACTGTTATCCACGTAAACACATTCCTCTGTGGCCAAGTGGTACTTCTCACGCCTAGATAGCGAGAGGTCCGGGTTCGAGACCGTGTATTTTTCATCTTTATTTAACATTTAATTCAATGTTCGCCAGTTTCTCCGAGCTTCTATACAACTCCTACCACCGTGACAAATTAGTCACTAGAGTTCACATGCACAATGTGTGTGTCCACTGTAACTCAATACAAATTTACATTAAGTGTGCAAGACATCATAAACAATGTTCGTGCAATTTACAAAATATATCAGAATATCATGTCGGGAGATAACCATAATAATGTTAATCGCCGGCTCTTGTGTCAGTCTGCGTAAATATAGTGGTAAATAAAGTGGTTTGCGACGACTCATTATTTACATGATTGTAGCCGCACTGTCCCAGTATAGGTCCAAATTCGAAAAAGCAGGGACAGTGGGTATGCCTCAATACCCTGCATACGTCTGCAGTTCAAATCGATGGAAATCAGGCCCATGTTATAGCATATGAGAATTCAATTCCGTGATGCCAGTAAATGTAAGGTTATCGGCTACATTTTTCGTAATGCTAACAGACATTTTTGTAGCAGACAATTAATTAACCTCAGAGACCACGCTTTTTCAAATTTAAAATTTCATCACGTTTAATCCTTGTTTTTTGTGTCGCCTGAACGAATGTATGTATGTGTGTCCGTCCGTATGACTCGGTTAACCTTTTTTAAAATGCTCTGCAGGCTAAACGCTATCCCCGATTTACTTCAAACTTGATAGGATGATAGAGTGAGGTGCCGCAATATTATGTGTAGCTTTTGGCTGCATTATTTGCATATTCATGAATTTTAATTAGCTTATTTGCATATTTTTCAGACATTTCGGTTAACCTTTTTTGAAATGCTATGCTGGCTAAACGCTAATCCCGATTTACTTCACACTTGGTAGGTGATAGAGTGAGGTGCCAAAATATGTGTAGCTTTTGGCTGCATTATTTGCATATTCATGAATATTAGCTTATTTTGGCTGGTCAAAATGATAACCCTTTCCCCACGAGGCTTGTGTGCAAGTTATCGGATTCCGTAAGGCGTATAATAATGTAACCTTGGTGAAGGAAACGGGGTTAAAGAGTGTCTCGACCCGATCAGATGTTGGGCATATTCCGGGCAAATTAATAGGCAAATGAGCTAAATAATATGCCAAAATCAGCATAATCGCTTCTTTTTTGAACGGTACATCGAATGCAAAATCCTTCACTGCACAAAACCCATTAGGTGCGCTTCTTTTGCCATTTGAAAGGTTCTGATACATGCGGCTTAGTCTGCAAATGACATATGCAATAATTGCTGTAGCGCTAAATGGTACATCGGATATGCAAAATTCTTTTTGCTTCGGAAAAACTATACCCTGTGTTGAATCATATAGAGGGGTAAGGGTGGGGTGGGGGGGGGGGTTTGGGAGTGGGCGTGTGGGGTGATTGGGGAGGGGTAGGGTGGGTGTTGGGGGGAGGCAGGTGGGTTGTTGGGATGGCGGGGTGGGGTGTTAGGCGAGGTGGGGTGCGTTGTGGAGGAGGCGGGGTGCGTTTGGGAGGGGTGGGGTGCGTCGGGAGTGGGTCGGGGTGGTGTGCGGCGGGGTGGGGTCGGGGTAGGGTGCATCGGGGACGGTTGTGGTGCGTCGGCGAGACCCCATTTGGACCTTTGTTACCTCAGTGACCTCGGTGACCCCATTTGACCTCGGTGACCCCATGTAACTGGTGACCTCATGTGACCTTTGTGACCCTAATGTGCTTGGTGACTCCATGTGACCTTGGTGACCTCATTTCATCTTTGACCCCATTCACAAACCGCAACGGCAGATGACACTATCGGTTCCAACAGGTGCTGCTGAACACTATGCCTATTTCAAACTTGTATAACACTTCTCGTCCAGTGTCATTTGTTTCTCTTTCTTACTGACATTTACCAAACTTCATCTTAAATCAGTAATCGCGCAACCAGGCGACCCTTGTGGTTCGAGGAACCGCCTTGTTTTAACCTTAAAGGCCGACTCATAGATTTCTGAGGATGGCGCCCTCAATTTCCAAAAAAACGTGTTTTTTGCATGACAGAATTGCTTGTCCATATACTACTCACTGTGTAAAATTGCTAAGCTGAAATCGAATTTCCTTCATATAGAAAATCACAACTTTGGTTAATAAAATTCCGGATCCGTTAATTTTGTTATACACAGTGATCCTTGGGCGTAAGAACTGATACACATAATGTTTAATGCACGAAAATGAAAAACCGATTCATCTCCAAATTTCGGAATTGTGTATTTTAGGTTTACTATCTTTATTTTAGTTGACTATTTTCATTATTACACAAAAAATAATATTTCGAAATCTCTGAGCAGCCTTTAATCGCCCCTCCTCCACACCCATTTAAACCAACCTTTGTGACATTCCGCAACAACAATCATTATTTTATAATGAATTGTTATTTAGACCCTCAAATAAAGACATTTGCCAGAGCGTCTAAATCGACCAGCTTATTGAGGTCACAGCGATTTTAATGCCTTTTCCTCGTGTATTTATAAGCACATAACGCATGTTGGCGTGACTGCCCGACGACTGATATATGCTACGACCGATTCGTTTTGAAAATAGAGTCCAATAGTTGTTATTAAAGGTATGATATACATGGGTGCATTTTTAGACAAAATGACGTTTGCACAGTGGAACAGGAGATAAATGTAAAGCGCCGTGCACATCTGATTTTCCCCATGCAAATCGTCTCTTTATTTTTAGAGCAATTTTGATATGGCGACACAATTTTGATAATATGTTTTTTTTAATGTTTCAGTTGTGTTAAAACCTCTTCAAAATTTTTTAAAAATATCTATAGCGGGAATCTTGCCATATAGGCCTACAAGGTCATGATTTAGTTATAGCGCCCCTATATGCTATTTTCCGTCCATAGACTATATTTTTTTTCTTATTTTAAGAAATCATATATGCCCGCACTGAAATTTCGTAAAATTTCCAGGATTAAGTCAGTGGTATGAATAATCCAAATTAGTTTTCAAAGTGTCGCCGTTGATTTTGTGTCGTCCCTGAGGATGCAGAAGGCACATAGGCATTACTCTGGTCGTATGTCTGTGTATCTGTGTGTGTGGTATCATCTGTGGGTGGTGTCTGTGGTCAAAATGTTACCCTTATATATTGCTGCCGTATGAGGTTTCCTAAGGTCTCGGTGATTAACTTGGTGGAAAGCAGGGGTGGGTGGGGTGACCTCAATGTGACCTTGGTGACCTCAGGTGACCATTGGCGCTGTCAAAATGTAAACCTGAATATAATGCATGCTGTAATGAGTTTCCAGAAGGGCCTATGTATATGTAACTTGGTGGAAAGGGAGGTGGGTGGGGTGGAGTACATGTTGGTGACCTCATGTGACCTTCATGACCCTGTGTGACCTCTGGCCCCATTCAACAACCGCGACGCAGACAACACTCGCTTGTTCCGGGGACCGCGATGTATTTTGTTATGTTTTATTCTGGTATTGTCATAATAAATGAGACCTTTGCAACAAGCTTTTGCCTTGCTACATATTGAAAGGCCCCATAGAAATGTCGACATTTTTTTACTTTTTAAACACTTGTTGAATATATACGGGGTGCCCCCTACAAGAAATACCCATTTTTACTCTTCTAAGTAAGCTTCAACCTCTTGAGAAACTTAGCAGAAGCTCCTCATCCGACGCCGTTATTTCCATTTGGAAATCAAATGCTGGTTCCACAAATTTCGACATGACCCAGCGCACATAAAGCAACGTTTAAATATAGACCGAAATGTACTATAACAGCGACGGTCATCAGTTCAATATTTGCTGATTTTTTTTCATGTCTTCAACCTTATTCAATTGCACTCAAACGGCTCAAATACTAAGTTTAGGGCGTAAAATAATTGCTTCTTATTTAACAAAGCACTAATCAAACAACATATATGTATATTTTTATGCGTGCTGGTGAATATTTATTTTTATCATGTTGCCTTGTTTATTTATTTGTTTGCGTGCGGGTGAATATGTGACGATATTTTTTTCGTTAACTATAGTGGTACCCAAATGAGGTCAAATTTATATGGTGCACGTGACATAAAATGAAATACAATATGGTCTGTATTTGTTTTGATGTACCCTATATACACATTCAGTCACATGGTAGGAAATGATGGTAATTCACTCTATTAAAGGCTTATGCTATAACACGTGCATTAGCACACTGATATTGAGAGGGAAGATGACTTTCCTCTCCATATTCCCATTTATAATGTAATAATTTTTAAAAAAAACTTTTCAATATCCGACTGGTGTGCTTCGGGATATCAATATTTCTTGCCGATTCGAACATATCCAAGTGTCGCTGCAAGACAAAGCCATGCATGCGGCTTAAATAGATTTGATTTTTTCATGTCTTTCTCTATTCAATTACTAAGTCTCGGCCGTAAAACACTCCCCACATATTTGCTTCGTATTTAAAAAAGTACTAATCAAACAACCCATTAGCAAATAAGCTTTAACACCAGTTGCTCGAAGATTAATGGCCAGAGCAATCGATAGAACCAACTACAACCCATTTGGAGGTGCACCAGACGGTGACAAGGATAAATTGGTGTTTTTAAATATAGTAAATTTAAATTGTGACAAAATATTTCGTTATGAGTGCAATTTTAGCATGTTTTAACCAAAATAGCTACTTTAAATTGTTATTTATATATTATACTCTATGTTTATGCAAGATAATCATTCGCTATCATGGCGCGTAACTTGGTTAACTTAAGGTTCGTTCATACTACGCTGCACTGCGCAGTGCAGTGCCGATATATCGATCACTTGCTGCAGCAACTCAACGCAATCCGCTGCAGCTGCAGTTAAAATGAATTTAACTCGGTTGCAGTACCGCAATGCAGTACACTGGACAGAGACCGAATTCGAGCACTGCAACTTGCCGCAACGCACGTTGCAGTGTAGTATGAACGAACCTTAAGTTCTAGCT
>JAMKCH010072803.1:0-46703 GCA_023653785.1 Ophioderma brevispina | reverse complement strand
GGAAACCTAATGAAATGCACCTTTCAGATGTGTATACTGTGTATAAATTTGTATGGTTTACTCTCTTCTTTTCGTGAAATAGAGTGCGCTTTGAGGGTTTTTTGAGACACCCGGTACAATTCTAGCTTCCTCTCTGTCATTGATGGAATTAGTGATGCATTGGGAAACATTAGCAGGGGACTGTAGTGTAAGAGTGTGCGCTTCCGGATAAAATTGTGAATTTTTGCACACAAGTACTTTAGGCATTGATAATCCATAAAATTGATGGAAGCACTTGCCAACCCCCCTTAATGGCCCCCAGCTTGGGTTTCAAGGTTATACAGGGGTCAAAAATTTAAAATGTTCTGAATGTGTTAAAAAGCACACCATGGTGTTTGTCTGGTCACAAGGATTCTAAAAAGGTATAGTTTACACTATCTATGGCTTATAGTTCCGGAGTTATGGGGTAAAAACTGTAAAAAATGGTGAAAAAGTCAATTTTGGTGTGTATACATGGGTCAAAAGTTCAAAGTTGCTTTGATTCAGGTAATGTGTGGTGCAAATTGTTTCCCTAGCTTAAAGGATTGAAATAAGGAATAGTTTGCCTTATCTGTTATGCTTAGTTTTCACGTTATCCAACAAAATAGGTCACAGGTCAATAGAATCCAATAGCTGCCAATAGCTGTTGACTTTATTCGCCATTTTGGTTAATAACCAGACATGTAAGATAGTAAAAACTATTCGTATATTTCATTATATTAGCTAAATCAACAATTTGAACCACATTTTACACAAATTGGAGCAACTTTTAATTTTTTACCCCTGTACAAACCAAAATTGACTTTTTTACCATTTTTACAGTTTTTACCCCATAATTCCTAAACTATAAGTCACAGGTAGTATAAACTATACCTTTTTGGAATCCTTGTAACCAGACAGACATAATGGTGTGCTTTTCAACACAATCGGAACATTTTAAAAATTTTACCCCTGTGTAACCTTGAAATCCAAGCTGGGGGCCATGAGAGGGGTGTGGCAAGTGCTTCCATCAATTTTTTTTTGATTATCAATGTATAAAGTACTTGTGTACCAAAATTCACAATTTTATCCGGATTTGCACACTCACATAAGATCTGTTCACTACAGTCCCCCACTACATAGGCCAGGGCATCAGATGTAGAATGATATCAATGAATCAGTCGCTCCATTACCTTGGATATTATAGATAGCAAGGAGATCGGTCGATAGTTACTAGGCAAATGCTTGTTGCCCTTCTAATGACATGGGATGACTTCAGCTACTTTCCACATCACTGGCATGTGGCCCTTATCAAAGCAAAGTTGGAACAGACGTGCCAGTGGAAACGCCAGTTCTGGGGAAGTATTTCTCAAAACGATGGCTGGGATGCCGTCTGGTCCAGAGGCTTTGTTGACATCTAGTTTCAACAGTTGTTTCTTTGCCTTCGTTGGCCAGAACACCATCTTGCCACAACTTGAGGTAGTTCTCCGAGGAATGCTGCAGACAGGCTTGTCATTTTCAGCAGCAGGAATGGTAGACTTTTCACTGCAGAAAGTCGCATAACATTCAGCTTTTGCCTCGGCAGAGAGGTATGTAGAGTTGCCTGATTTAAGGACTGGTATTTCAGACTTCCCTCCTTTTCCCATTAGGCTACGACCTGTCCACCACCAAGACTTAGATCCAGTCTGGAGCTCGTCTGTCATTTTATCTCTGACTCTGAAGCAGCTTTCCTAGAAACAGATGTTTACTAGTTTCTAGCCTTGTTGTAATTTAGGCGAGCTTCGGGAGTTCCAAGAGATTTCCACCTTCTCCAGGCACTATCTTTCTTCTTCAGAGCTTTGTCGCAGCCTTCGTTCCACCATTCCGGATACGATTCAAAGGCCTTGATCGCCTTTTGTGGAATGAATTCTTGCATGGCATCACTGATGGTATTGGTGACATTCTCACATGATCAGGGCAATCTCTTATAAGTAGACTATTCCATGGAGTTGCTGCAAGATAGTTCCTCAGTCCATTCCAGTCAGCTTTTTTGTATAGCCAAACTTTCCTTGGTGGAGTCGCATCAGATAATGGTGAGGCTTGCAGTGTTGTTTTCGCAAGATAGTGGTCTGATGTTCCAAAGCTGTGATCAATGGAGACTGGAGAAAAACGATTTGGAGCGTCGGTAATGATGAGATCCAGGCGGTTGCCAAGTTGATGAGTGGCTCCACAATCAATTTGGGTCAGATCATGAGTGCAGCAGAAGTCAAACGCTGCCCTACCTTCTGCATCAGTTGGAAATATGCTGTCCAGCCATTCACGATGATGGCAATTAAAATCTCCAGTCAGGATGCTGATGGTAGCATTGGTTTTGGTAATGAGATGGTCTAGGTGTTTATCATACCAGGTTATTACATCCATCACTTTCTTTGGAGGACAGTATGCAGGTGATAGTAATATGGGACCACTCTTTGTTTGGATGGTGAATATCATCAGTTCAAGCCTTAATAGACAAATATTATATAGAGGCTCGGAGAGTTAGAGGTGTGGCTCACTTACTAATTCCATTCTTCTTTCGTATGATGAAACAAGGTGATTTTTATGCTAGGAATCTTTTCTCTAGAAATAAAAATGATATTTTTTATCATTAATATTATAACCATAAATGTGTTGTTTAAAGTTACTGATTGTGCAGAACGCCTAATGCCTTGAGCTACAGGCCCGGCTACAGCTAAAATGTTAAAATCATAAACCAAGCGTTTGTTTCTTTACAAGAACGCCCTTACATATTTTTTCTCAAATCTGAGTTTTGTTTGCGATATACGTTCAAGCAAAGTTTGTTTTTCTATTCGTAGAGCCAACAGTTCAATCAAGTAGTCTTACCTGGTCGACAACCGCACCACGGGGAAAGGGAAAAGCTGGTAAGAGACAATAATACATCAACAAATTGGGTATTTAACTGTTTTCAAATTGAAAAGGTTGAGTCTATTAGGTTAATTGAGATTATATCATGATAGGAATGTGTAAACTTTTACCTTTCATTTGCTTTTTGTTTGCGGTAAATAGGACATTGCGTTCAAATATTATGCTCGATCTAAGCAAGCAAGTTTCGCACGTGCGATGCATCTTTGTATACATTTGTATGTAAAAAGTGCTCACCCTGTGAGTTTTAAGCAAATATAATCTTTAATTATTATGATCACATATTACAAGTTTTTCAAAATTAATTTAGTAAAACATTATATAAATTCATTAGGCATCAAACCAACTCGAAATTTTCAGACCGACAGCATTTCTTATTTATTTCTTTATTATCACTCCCCCAGTGATATTTAAGTCAATAATTAAAAAAAATATTTTAACCCATTAAACAAAACCATCCCCTATTTGCACCAAAATGCACTCAAAAATGTAATAATTTATATTTTAAAATAAATGAAGAATAGACCAGTTAACATCCTACGACACTTCTTTTGTTGCCTGCGAATCCATTCCTGCGAATCGTTATGGCCCATAGTATTAAAACTCTAACAGATACAATTGTCCAGTGTGTAACAGTCAGGCCGACCTATTTCAAGATACCAGGCCTTACACGTTTACAAAAATTGCTGTTAACTGGTCTATAATTTCCAAGATGTATGCCAAATTAATAGTTTTTTTGGCAATTTTTATTATTTTCGATTACGTTTCGCTCAATATCTCTAATGCTGAAAATCGGGATTTTATGAACGGGAACGAACGTAACTAAAAAGCGAAAGGTCGTATCAACATGAAATTTAGCAAAGATATTAAGCATCCAAAGGGTTGTGAAATCAGCCGGATTTTTTAATTAGGGCTACAGTTTTGAATTATGGCATCAAGTTTCCTAATTGGTCAGCTCATGGTTGCAATGGCAACCATATCAAAAATCCGGCTTGGTTTTCTGCGCACTATACCCATGCACCTTCTCCCAAAGTATGGTGTAAATGCAAGTTACTGGTAAGCAGTTACGTTTATTCCCGTGCTTAGCCAATCAGAGGCCCTGTTCAGTTACCATGGCAACAAGGTCAAAATCATTCCCATTTTTCAAAACTTTTCAACAAGGGCTACAATATGATATACGACATGCATAAGTAATATATTGGTAAAGTCAAGAAAATTGCAGTCGAAGGTCGGGGTAAAAACAATCTTGACCCCCCCCCTTAACGGCACTAAATCAATAGTGACCTCTTTATAGCGCTCACTGTTTAGGAATCAAAGGTGAAAACGCCTAGCTCACTCGTGCTCTTTGCACGATCACAATTACCACTAAAGGGGAATGCCCCAATTTAATTATACAAAGTTTTTCATCTTGATTGAATTACCTTGACCCAAAAACCTCACATGTAAAGTTTCGCGCTGATATTTAAATCTGTTTTGAAGTGAGAGCGAAACACATGATTTTGTAAGCTCCATATAATACTGTGTAAACTTATTGGTTGACCAAATGGGCCACATTTTCGCTCATAGCATCAAAAAAAAAAACATCCTTAGCTCTAAGATTTTACAGGGTAAATGAGAAAAATAGGAATTTTGGCTTCTTGAAGACGAGGCTATTTGCGATCGGGCAATGGCCACTTAAGGTGCATTTCGTGATCCTAGCACATTGTTTGTGTTTGTGATTCACTAGAAGGTTATTTCCAAAATTTCAGTTGATTCTGATGTTGCGCATTGCTGTTATGAGCAAATTAGTTGTATCTCGCTGCCCCATAGGCCAGTGTGTTGTCATTTCTGTACGGACAGAAAATACAAAATTACGAATATCTTCAAGAGTAGATCGAATGTGCACGTAAGATTAACCCTCGTTTTACCAAGCCTTTTTCGTAACATGGTTTACCAAGGGGTTGATTACCAACCCCTCGAGAATACGTTATAAAGCGATGCTTATGATTTTGATACCAGTGGATAGCTATGGTCCCTTTTGAGCCTACAAAGTGTTAAGCACTCTATTCAATTAATTGTAGTTCTTTGGGAAGTAAACTGTACATTTTCCCATTAAGATCGTTGACAAAGGAAGGCAGTATGACTCATTTATGGATTTTGGACAATTTTGCTGTTTTTGGGGCCAATTGACCCCAGAATATGTAAATTGGAATGGCTATAGCACTCAATCCAGTCATTTGTGTTCCCTTGGGATGTACACCCACATGTTCTGATGAAAATTTTGAGAAAAGAAGGCAATATGATTGATTTACCTATTTTTTGGCCATTCTTTACCCCAAAATTAAACAATTAGAATGGCCAACACCCCATACGCTATTGTATGTACCATGAGGATGCGAATCCACATGGTTGGATGTTTGTAACAAATTACGCCATCAAAACTTTTTCTGAGCACTTTTTGCCTCAATGGCCGGCCGTCTAAAGTCATAGACAAACTCTACATTACATAAAATGATAAATGCGTTGGGCCGCAACTTGCTTGTTTCTGAAAATAATGTTACATTCCAAACTTTATGAAAGTAAAACCTATGTTTTCAACACAAAACGCAATAACAATATCAGTATATTCATTCTATCATTAAATTTTGGGTTAAGATAACTCTTTGTGTGCTGTCACAAAATGATGATAAATGATTAGCTCTAATCCAATGCAGTCTTATTTGGACAATACGAAGAGTTTGTTGATCGGCGCTCTTCAAAATGTACTTTTATTGCTTCAACTTAGGTGTTCGCTCTAAGATAGAGCTCAAGTGATATTCAGCTCAAGCATATGGCACATGGGACATACCACTGACGAAATCAAACTCTATAATTTCCTATATAACGACCACACATGCTAGGCCTCGCACGATGTAAACATGTGTACACGTTTGAATGGAACCATCTTTTCACCATAATCCATGTCAATATTTGTGATGAATAAAACACGGGCATGTCCATCGTACAAGTTGCATTTAATTTCTTTCCCTGAATTTCAGTAACTGTGATTTACATCATGCTACATTGACTCACCAATATTGGCGCTATTGATATTCAGGAAACCCACCAGCAAATAGTGGCGCTATTGATATTCAGAAACCCACTGGCATTCAAAGAACACGCCGTTCAATTCTTTTTTATCTGGAAATTGTATAGCTATTGTTATTATCCATGCAGGTGAAAATATTACATGTGTTTATCACCCGTCCATTTAAGATTGCGTTGTCCTCGTTTCACGATAATAAACCTCGAGTTTCTACTGGTGTTCAACTACCTTTGACCCTATTTTTCATAATTTTTGAAAATGAAACGAAGATGAATAAAAGTCATGAAGAAAATAATGTTCTTTGACAATCCGTGACTAACATCTTTGTGCAGAGCCAGACCCGCAACCTTTTTCTGAACCTCGTTTCTATTCAATTCACACACACGATCTCCACGCGAACTACATACTCAGGTACGTTCCTGCTGAGATTTCTATAACCCATTTTTAAAACTAATATCATCCATGATCCGGCACCTGTTTGCTTTGTACCGTGTGCCCCCACCAAAAAAAAAAAAAAAAAACGCAACACTTTGGCAGGTGCCATATTTTTTTGAACCCAAGCAGTTACACGTATTATTTTTTTTAAGTAAATGGTACGTTCGGTATATCCCTGAAAAGTTCATAAAAGGTAGAGTCAATATTTTTAAAGATATGATCCCAAAATGAGTGAACTGCAGGAACCCTTTAACCAAATTGAGACGCTATTAAATACAAATACGGCACTGTAAACGTTTTGTGCCCAGAACCAACAATATGGATCTCTAAGTCCACCCACCATTTCCTTCCCTCTTTTTTTCAAGACAGTTGCTTGGCAAACAAATTAACAATGAAATGGTTCCATTGGTAATAACAGCTAAACACATGCATTTTAACCACTTAGAATAGATGGAATAGACTGTGGATCAAACATACTCTTCGATTGTCCAAATAGAATATGGATTACAGAAATCCTCATCATTTCTTGTGAACGGCACACAAAGTTATCTTAAACCCAAAATCTAATGACTAAGAATATACGGATTGGTTTATTGAGTTTTGTGTTGTAAAAATAGTCTTTACTTACAAAAACGTTTTAAATGGTAAGATTATTTTCCATGTGAATCACGATTTAGGGCGAAAATATTGCTATTTTCAGTAACAAAGTTGCAGCACAACGCCATTTTATCATTTTAGGTATGTGGATTTTTTTTTCTATAACTTAGTCCTAGTTTTATATCTTCTTGAAACCTATTTTATATCACCAATAATTATTTTTTATTATTATCCGTTTTAAAAAATAATTAATGTTAATGCGAGTCATTTGACCCAGTAGGAGTTGTTCTGCACGAAATTGGGCAAGTAAATGTTGATTGCAATCACTATTGTATTTGCTATTCTTTCTTCATTGCCAGTCCTTGTGGTTAACTAGCTCCTCATTTTTGTAAATGGGTTCTGCGGTTCCTTGATTGTTGGGGTAATATTCTTAAAAACTATTGACTCTAACTTAATGAACTTTTCAAGAATATTAGCTAACAGTCCCATTTAACCTTAACCCAAAACTAAGTAGGCACGTGCTTTTATTCAAAACCTTCGCGCCCTGCCCACCAGTGGGGGTATGCGTTTTTTTGGGACCCGGTATTTCTAATAGTCGGTGAATTACCAATGGTGTAACACGCGCCAAATTGAAAGAATTGGGGATACCTCTGCCAAATAACTTTTTTGTCATGATTTTGTTCATCTGCGTTTCCTTATACTAATGATAAATGTGCCGGTCAAAGTTGGTTGACTCAAACAGTAGAATCTCAAGGTTTATTAATTCCCAAACGAAGATAGCTATTTTGTGACAAAAAGACCTAAACTGGGTTGTTTGAATCAATCTGGTAAGACATTTTTTGAATCTGAATGAATTTGACCTAGTTCATTTGATTTTAAAATCTGGCATTTGAAAGTCAATGGTGAATTTGAGCAAATGTAGTACATGAATTAGAAAACGATGTTTTTCTCAAACTATTTTGTCAGAAACACACACGATGCTTTGTATATTGTAATAATAGTTAAAGTAAAAATATCACAATATTGCGTTGAATTGCAAAGACCTTCAATTTTACAAAAAATGGTATTGTGGGGTACAAAGCAATGAATAGAATAACCTTTTCAGCCAATAAAAGTACATGAGAAATACTATTCGTCGGCTGCATACTGTTCTATCCATATTTTTGACATTTTTTGAAAAAAAATCGTATTGTATAATTATGACGTTGAACTCTTCATAATTACAGAATTTCAGACTTGGACTCTACCAATTAATGAGATTTAATTAGCAACTTGATCTGTGTGCATTTAATTCAATTTATTTTTTCACATACAGGGCTATCTGACATAGATTCACTATGTGATCACTAAATCTAACGTACATGCATACCTTAACACTGCGATGGATACGTTACATACCGAGCTGTGTTCTAAGAAATCGAAATCGATAAGATACTGTATTTTTCATCGACATACCGATCTAGATCAATCTGCGTCACATACAGCGCAATCTGACATAGATCACTATATGCACTGATACGACAATTGCGCCTTTTTTATATACGGTGATGATACGTCACATACTGGTCTATCTCAGACAATCGTTTGGAAAAAAAAATCTTCGTCACATACTGATCTATAAGTTTAGAGTCATATAACAGTGTGGCTAGATAACCAGCTTTATTTTTCACTGAATTAAACTCTGAAGTATTTTCTTGATGATCTTCCTTTTGTCTGGGTAGTAAATTACGCAATCGTTATGTTTCGAGCGTATTTGCTGCTGAAGGGAAGATTCTCAGCATTATGTGATGAAACGACGATTGTATTACTGTTGTGAAAGTCTCACGACAAATGCATTATTGATTAAAATGTTATAACAACACATGCGTTTACTGAAGCTCCACAACACGGTCCTTAACTTTCTTGTCATTTGTAAGTCTAAGTCATGTCTAAAATTGTCAAATTCCCATTGACTTTTACATGCAAATTTAAAATCCAAGAAACCGGTCAAAAAAGTCAGTTGAGATCCAAATGCCTTTGAAGTTTTCATTTTTTAGAGCATCCAACATCTCACAGACATGGAATACTGGCCGGGCAAGATACCTCCAGATCCAGATCAACTCTCTATTACACCTTAGACAGAACTACCACCTGCACCATCTCCCACGCAAGAATGGGGCACCTAAACCGGATTCGCACAGGAGTCGTCGCTTTAATAGCAAACATGCAGCCGTGGGGGCTGCGCCATCGCCTAGTCCTGCCAATGTGGTTCTCCATCACAGACTGCGGATCACATTTTCCCCCCCCCCCCCCCTCAGGAGGCCCACTTTCTTTCGTGTTCCGCCGGTGGACACAGATTTCTCAAACCCCAACCAACCAACCACCAACCAACCAACCAACCACAACAGTTAGTTTTGGCCCAACGCTTTAAACATGTTTAGCTTGCTGCTCATACGCAATAAGAAGAAGAAGCCATCCAAAATGGCCACAGAATCTACCGTTCTTTAACACTTAACTTCATTGGGGGGGGTCCTAGGGACCCATTTTTGGTTTTTCGGTCGGTATTTTTTGACGCGCAATATATTTGGTTCTATTTTTTTGTGATTTTGCCAACATGTTGTTGCCTTGCATTGGTGTCAGCAAAAAATTCAAATCCATCGCGTCGTTTGCGTTAACTTAGCAGGGGTCCCTAGAAGCCCCCTTATTATGTGGGGCCATGACAAAAATTAAAAATCTTAATAGCGTTACTGTGATTCTGATTTCCATAATGCATACACATAGTAATATTCAAATAAGTGAGACCTATAAGTTTTTAAGTTGTCCATTCACCGTGATAGGTAAGAGGAATTTTTAATGGCCACCGGTAAAAAGTTTATGGTACTCATACAATATACATTAATGTAGCTTTTAAATCAATGTTGACCTAAAATACATTATTATTTCACATCTAATGGATTGTTTCAATTCAATATCATGATGAAACACTAAGCATTAATTCATTAGACGTTGTTTGAACATACTTATCTTTTAACACTCAAAATACCATTCGTTATTACAGCATTGGTGAAATAATTATTCTTATATCGACGCGAGCACACATAACACAACTAAGTTTTTAGTTTGGTGCATCAAAAGGACACCTTGTTATTAAGAAGATAGCGTCAAAACGGATTTGGCATCCTGCCAACATAGCATACGTCCTTCAATCATTAACAGACGTTTGTATAACTGAACACATCAGTTTCCAGTAGCCGATTCTGTACATGAACTTTGTACCATGGTCACACATATGTTTTTGTAATGGCAACAAAGCCTAGTTTTTCTGCATGGACGTAGATTGAACCCCAAATATTATCATACCCGCCAGATTATGCACGGAGTCTCACGTATTTGGAAATCTACTATAGTGACATAAACAAGTAATAATTAACCACTTAAGTGCAAAGCTAAACACTTCCATTAGTCCCGGGGGGGGGGGTTCTAGGACCCAACCCGATAAACCATTTCCCAGGAGGTTTGATCATGACACTACACAAGTAAATGGGAACACGTAAGAACCACAAACCCACAATAAAATGAAATCCAACTTTGACCTATGACCGATGGCCAATTGAAATTGTACTCTCCGAACAAGAGTGGTCGGCAATTTTCCATCCTCAGCAACTCCAATAAAGGTTTTGAACCAAAATAATGCATTGTATCTACCGTAGAATAACCAATTAAAAATCATTGCAAAATATAGTCCCACCTGTTTTACCAGCTGTATTTTTCTCAGAACTTCAAATTCACCTAATTTCCCATAGACTTACCAGTTAAAAGCACGTCATACAAAATTTAAACTTGATGCTATCAACACATAAAAGGTTATTTGATTTAAGTATTATTAATTATTAATTAATTGCCTACTAAGGTATATATCTAAGCAAATAAATCCCCAAGCTTTGCAGTAACTTTAATGTTTTAATTAGTAAATATCTTGCTTTTTTTCACTTCCGTTAGTGCCCAAGGGGGGGGGGTAGGTTCATAGGGACCCAACCTAGTTATTCTAATGAGCCTTGAGCGCATTTAATTTTTTTTAGTATCAGGAGAGGTTAATCATAAATCATACAATTAGCAAAAACTCCTTGAAAAATTTGATCGGCGTAACCGATAAATCGCAAAAAATAAATGGGGTAGACTGGGTGGACCCCCTTGGATACACTTACTGTTAATCAAAAAATTCTTGGAAAGTATAGTAACCATTGGTATCATAATATTTATATACAACGTATAGCGGTTTACTGTAGGAACCTATGTTAAATTATACAAGTAACCTAAAAAATATAAAAGCACGAGACATTTCTATTTGATGCTTACTATGTTAATTATAGTTCATCCTTCACCACTTAAAGCAATCAGCAAATTCTAGCGAATCAGTGCCGTAAAAGGCAGAAACGACTTATGTCTTTTTCGCACATTTTGACGCAAATTTAAATCAATGTTTGGCCCCTAGTTTTCTTGCTGACATTGTTTTCAGTTTTTATTTTTACTTGTTGCTGTCCTTTGAATCCTTTCTAACTGTGTGATTTCAGCTAAAATTCTTTTTGGAAAGTGGTTATATAATGAATGTGTCCCCTAGGACCCCCTCCCCCTTATGCAATCACGGAAGTGCACACCCCTTATGCCAGTTTAAGTGTTAAAAATGGTCAATTGCCCATCACTACTGATGGCCTATGACGACGGTCACAGTGAGTACTGGATTGACAGTGTACAGAATTCGGCTCCCTCGCCCATGTACTACAGACAAAAGAACTCGCACTTCGAAATAAATTTACAACAACTGTTCATAACCTCCTGCATAACGTATGAGCGGGTTATGGCTAGATTCTCACAATATAGTGTAAATTTTAGTCACAAGCACTCGCGTGTAAAAACTCCATAGACGAAGAAAGTTTCTTCTCCACAATGGTGCTTTGGCTTAACGTGGTTATGGAAAACCTGGAATCACCGTACTCAAAACACCAGTTTGTCGCCAGTAGTGTACTGGGACATGTACAATCCTCTTTAAAGTCTGTTGGTATTATTTCCACCCTACAAACAGCTATAACCTCGACCCTGAGTTTAGAACGAACCATTTGCCATTTCCTAATACACTGTCATTCCTTGGCATAGTTACTACCGCAACCCCAAACACTTACAACACCGTACCAGGTAACTATCTATTTTATATTCTTTGTAGAGCCTACAGGTTCAACAACACATTTCTTGGACGAGTCCTTCCACATGTGAATAAATAAAGAATCTCAAACGAACACGCAATTATACCTTCTTTGATAAAAATAAGAGCCGTTTTTGAGATAATTAAGGTTGGTGTCTGAAACCCCCCAGCCACCAATGGGTGATGGGGGGACAAACCCAGGGGTTTCTACGCTAAGCCACCCAAAAATATTAAGTGCATGCATTTGTTGTTTTTTTTAATGAACAACCATTGACTATGTGACTTTTGATTCGTGGCAACGAATCGCTACAAATAGGTGTTCTCGGGACCGGGGACAATTTTGGGCGAATTAAAGTAATTACCAACATGTTACGCTCGATGGCCGATTTCTGTGGAAACCCATTAGCGATTCATTAAAAAAGGTTCCCTAAGCCAAATAGTCACTTTTTGGTGATGAGATGTTAAAACATCCAAAAATGGCCCGTTTTAGGGGGTTAGGTCATTTTTCCAAAAAAAAAGGTCCACATTTTCGAAGACCCGCACCCCGTAAAAAAACCTCGTCGGCCCTGGTAAATTCAAATAAAAACTGGCATATGTAAGATTTGTAGTTTTCGCTACCATATTCAGACCTGTCCCAATAAAAACTTCAATTAAACTAAATTAAAAAAATAACTGTTTCAGTTTTGCCAGATCTTTTGACTTTTTTGTTAGACAAGATCATAAGCTCAATCTCGCTTGTATTCCATCCAATTTGATGACCCTAAAGCAGAGATTTGTCAGTTGACCACAAAGGATAAAATACCACAAGGGCCAGTTTCACCTAAGGTGCAAGAAACAAAGTAATAAGGCGTGTACATCATTTGTGAGATTAACCCCTTTTAAACACAGAATATTGTCGATCAAAGTGAAACGGTGTACGCGAAATTTGCAAAAATAAAAAAAATAATATATATTTTTCAGTGAAATCACAAGTAAATTATTATGTTGTGGGTGAAATGATGTGACCTCACTCTCAGGGGACAAGAATCATGAAATTTAAGGAATTGGGGGAAATTTGACTGCTGAACTAATGTAACAGCCTACAAGTTTGTTGAGGGACAAATGTGTGGACCACGCTCTAATGTGGAGGGACAATTTCACCTTCCCCTATCCCCCACTGTCTCCCAAGAATCCAGGAGGAAAATGATGAAGAAAACAGTGTTAACAAGACAATAAGGAGGATGGTTTGGTTCAAAGTTTCTCAGTTCACTTTCAACCAGGGTGTTTTATGTTCTACCTTCTCTGAACCAGGAGTACAGCCTGAGACAACAAGACTGTTGTTGGAATTGAATTCCCAATGCTACATGCAATTATTATGCCTTGCGACCATTATAACTTTATCATTATGTTATATCAAAGAACAGCACTTATAACTACTCTTTATTTTTAGTTTTCAATAAGAATGTCTTGAGGTTATTTCAATTTTAATGGCAACTTTGTTGATATCAGGATAGCCGAAACTGGCCCAACAGTTTTTTCAACTGCCTCATATAATTAGCCATAACTTCCTGAACCAGACCCCCAATTACACCACCTAAAACTCTCAGTAAAGCTGAACACACTCCTAAAAAAAGACACTAAAACGCCAGTTGAGATTAACTTAAATTTTTGGCCAAAAAAACAATCTTTGATTGTAGTTTTTTTTGGACAGTCTGTACATCGATAGAGGAGACCCACCTTTACAACCACAGAAAATCGTCATGAAAAGAGCCAGGACTTCCGGGAGAAGGTAAAAAAATAATAAAAATAAATATAAAAATAACAGATTATTCATGTAATTATCTAAATCACTATCGATTTTCCCAAGTGGTATTATTCATACTCCCATGGGTCCATGAAAGTTAAAGGGCTTTTAACCAAATCCCAGACCATTCTTTGATTGTTCTTTAAAGTGTTATTGCATCATTTATCAATTAGGCATTCCTTCATTTATTTAACCAATTAGGGGTCCCTGCAACCGAGTCACAACCGCCAAACCAAGGTGCCACGAATCCCCCGGCGTGACGCGCTCTTGTTTTAATTAGCGCTGCAGTGTTTTGTAATATACAATAATTTCCACCTTTATATTTTCAAGGTATAAAACACACTTCACACAACGAATATCCCCAATGTAGAGTCTGTACAGTTTCCTCCCGTTTTCCTTTCAATTTTATTTTATTTTACTTTACATGCCCTACGAATTCGACAATCTTCTGTGTTAAAAATCACAGTTTACCTGTGTGGACTTCTTTTCACTGTGAATTTTAATAGTACCTCCAACCGTATCTGATATTGTCAGCCCACTACCGCACTGGTCGGCAATGAAGATAAAATGGCTCGATGGCAGGAATGAAAAAGGTTTCGTCACTAGATCCATCGATCAAAATTCTCGCAGGTACCCAATTTCATAAGCCATCTCTCATGGTTACCGTCTCTTTGACACTCATTGTAACCACAATGACAGAAAAAAAAAACAATAAAAATATACAACAAAATATTTCAATTACAAAAAGTTCAACTTAAAATGTATCAAAAAAGCCATTTCAAATTAAATTTTCACATTAGTTTAAGACATTCAAGCAAAATATCGAAAATGTTGTCACATGGGGAGGAAATATGAGCATAAATCACAGCATATTTACAATATCATAAACTCGAAAACCATTAACGCCTTTAAACTAAACCTAAAAAATGAGCTGATTAATAAATATTCAAATTAGGTCTAAATTAAGTAATGTTTTGATCTATCAATCTGTCATAAAATTCCTGTTTTTATTCCTGTAACTGCAATACCCTCTTCATCTCATTCATCATTTCATGACTGGCTCACAACGGATTTCGTACTCCCTTGCCTCTGCGTCTTTATAATAGAGCCAAAAAGAGCAGCACTGCAGATTGTTGGTCCAAATTTAGGAAAACTCGTAGACAGATTGACCGGAAAATCAGGAAAGCTAGGAAGTTCTACAGATGTCGTTGGAGCCAGTTTAAAATCGGATAATCCTAAGCCCTTCTGGAAGTTTGTTAAATCCAAAAGACAGAGGTGTCTGGAGTGTTTCCCTTGAATGTCGCTGGTAGTATCTTAGCTGGAGCCAAGGAAAAAGCAGAGGCCCTGAATCGTCAATTCTGTTCCGTCTTTAATCAAGAAAGACTCACAGATTTCCCGGATCTTGGACAAAGTAGTGTTCCTGATATTCACGATCTTGATATCAACACTGATGGGATTGAAAAATTACTCAATGATTTAAATCCGAATAAGGCAGCCGGGCCTGACAACATTACTGCTCGTGTCTTGAAATCGTGTTCAACAAGCATTGCACCGATTCTCCAAAGGCTTTTCCAAAAATCAATCTCCATTTGAACTCTCCCTGCAGACTGGTTGAAAGCTAAAATCACTCCCATTTACAAAAAAACAATCGCTCAGATACGGCAAATTATCGCCCGGTGTCTCTCACTTCTATCAATTGCAAACTTTTAGAACACATTATCCATAAACACATCATGGGCCACTTTGACAAACATGGAATCCTAGATGACCAACAACACGGCTTTAGAAAAGGACGTCCATGTGAAACGCAGCTTGCAGCTCTGACCAACGACCTCAATATTATTCTGGATAATCGTAGCCAAGCCGATCTCATCATCATGGATTTCAGCAAGGCGTTTGACACCGTCCCCCATAGACTCCTGACCAAACTACATCAGGTTGGAATTCGCAACAACATTTACTCCTGGATCGACTCCTTCCTTACCAAACGTCATCAGAAGGTTGCAGTTGATGGAGAATCATCTTCTGAGTCTCCAGTAGAGTCCGACGTTCCTCAGGGGACGGTGTTGGGCCCCTTGCTGTTTTCAATCTATATCAATGACCTGCCAGATGACCTCTCATCCAGTGTTAGAGTTTTTGCAGACGACTGCATAGTTTATAGAGAAATAAAAACAGTCAGTGATGCAAAGATCATCCAGGATGATGTCGATAAACTTTGCAAATGGGAAAACACCTGGCAGATGGGCTTTAATCACAAAAATGTTTCTCAATGAGGATGACTCACAAAAGAAACCCACTCATTAATCGTTATCATATGGAAGACACTCTACTTGAAGAAGTGAAGCACTACCCTTATTTAGTGGAGTTGTCATCTGACCTTTCTTGGAATAAACATATAAATCAGACTTCCGCCCAAGCTAATAGAACTCTACTTAGAAGAAACCTTTCCTGTTTGTTACAGGCCACTAAGAAGCTGCGCTAAAACATTAGTATCGACCATCCTACAATACTGCCGACGATATGGATCCCTCACCAGAAAATCACCTCACCACATTGGGAAACGTTCAAAGACGTGCTGCACGGAATTCTCTTTAATTACATTCTAAAAATCAAGCGTCACCGACATGCTAACCAAGGCTTGAATGGGAACCCCTCGACCTCAGACGCATGAAGGCCCGACTATGTACCATCACAAGAAACTCATGGCCTCAATCCAATATATTGTCTCTCATGCACCAACCAATAAAGACCAGACTACAACCAGACCAAACACCAGAACAAAACACCATGGCAGCTTTTATCTACGATCGCATAAGACCATACAACCATAAACCCGATATTCATTACTCTATCTACCATGGACTATACCGTAATGGAATTACCTCCCCGACTACATCAGGACAGCCTACTTCAATTGGCGCTTTCAAATCAGTTGAGCTGCATTGAACCTCGCCACCATTGTCATAAGCTCACTTTAAAATTAAGTGCATCCAGCCCCTTCCAGCGTTACCTGTACGGACAGCCTCACCAGCGATTGTACAGTAGTTGACAGACCCTACAGATACAGACAGATCTTGTTAAAAACAATTTGACAATGGTCTCGTCTTGTCTTTTTCCTATGTGTTTGTCTTGTCCGGTTCCCGTCACTGTCCCGGTCCCGCCCGTCCTGTCCAGTCCTATTCAATAATATAAAATTTTTAAATATTACTTTTTATGTATGATGGGGTCATGCTCAAAGTCCCCCGACTTATTATGGCTTTCTCCTGCTTTGCGTTCATGCCATTACAAAACTCTGTACGCATTTTATTCATTAACCCTCGTCCTACGAAGGGGGGGGGGGGTGTACCACCGCCCTTCAGTTTTTTTCGCCCGGCTTTCCTAAAACCCCTTTTTTTTGGGCCACATTATTTAATGTAATTGTCAATGACATGTTGCGCTCCTTTTATCAAAAACAAACATCCCCCGGGTATAGGTAAGATACAGTGATCCCAGAATTACAAACATGCCTAAGCACAACACAGGAATAAATCACAGACCTTCATTTTGGTACCAATAGATAGCTAGATAGCTATGTCCTCCTCTTTCCTTGATACCAAATGATACCAACCTGCGTAGTACATTTCATAATAACGTCCATAAAGTCACATGTCAGCAAAATGTCATTTCCATAGACAACATAGGGGAAATTCAATTTGTCGCCATAAAGGTTAGGAATATAATTTGTCATGCGGTTTTTTGACCTATTTGATGGGAAATGACTAGTATTATAATAGCCTTCCATGTTTCTTCTTATTAAACTTTTAAATATTATTTTCTCAATTTTATTGAGAAAGATTTCTCACGGAAAAATACTTTGTTTCCTATAAAAGAGAGAAAGGGGAATACCCCTAGTTTTTGTTTTGCTAGGTTGCCCCTGTTAAAAATTGCACATAGGGAATAGGGAAATCCCCCAAGATGTCAACTAACTTAGTAACAAACTTGTTTATGTTTTAGATCAAAACATTGCAAGATCTGGCATCCCCTAGTTCTATATACATGATTGATGTAAATTCTGGTGATAATTCCGATTGGTCAGCTATTGTAAGGTTATTTTTATGCTGATGTGTGTAACTGATATTGTTGAAAGTGGGAATTAGCGTTGAAGATACATAGTAACCTGTTCACGAAGGACTGAGGCCAGTTAAGTTATAATCAGGAGAGCTAAACCAGAGCTCTGGATCTATACAGTATAATTATAGCTAGTTTTACTCTACAATAATGGTAGATTTGAGTTCTACATCTAGTGCCAGGATTTAATACTTTGGATGCCGCCGGAGCTTGATAGCTTAATTGTCTGCTGTCGTCTTTTAAGCCAAAGAGCTTCAGTTTTGGAATCAAAAAGGGATTCCAGTTTGTGGTCCTATATGAGGACATAGCGACAGACTGATGATGGTATATTACCTGGATTTTATTATTGTGGAACATTTGTCGTCGAGGGAAAGCCCCGTCGTCTTGAACTGCTGGACAAGATTACCTTCAGGACTGAGAAGATTCCCTTGGAATATATTACCTGAGTTTTGTATGAACTTGTGCGCAGTCATTTTGGAGTCTTCGCTGAGAGGACATATCATCGTTGAACTGCAACGCCTTTTTTTGAACATGAAGTATCAGTTATATAAATTGTGTGTAATTGTGTAATTTTGATTTATGTAATGTTTTGGACATACCAAAAACTTGAACCAATTACAAATCATTAAAATATGTTATATTGTATAAAATTTAGATCACTTGTGCACAAGGCTCATTTATTTGTGTTTGAAAGGTATTTATGACCTTAGACGTCTACGAGACTATGGTAGTTAACTCCATAAAAATACAAATATGTGGAAAGATAATCTCTCATTTAGATTCGGGGGTCGTCCTTTGCTCCCAACACAATTTCATCACAATTCACTATGATTCCCATTTGTTTTAGGTGACACTAATATTCTTTCAGAAACCGTTGAATGGACTAACTTCACAGATGTCCAATTCTTGACATTGCACCACCTAAATTTAAACCTTGATGATTCACTAGAAACCGATTTCACACTGGACCATTGAAATTGGCCACCTGCATTTGCAGACCAATGGAACGGTGGCTTGGACAAGCAACACAACTCAAGCACCACAACACACCATTGGTGTACATCTATAATTGAATGAAGAAATTAAATTTTGCTCCAATTACATAATTAAAACCAAATACCTAAATTTTAAAAAAATCACGCAGGATTCTGAATGCCAACACGATTTATGGTTCAAATCAGCATTTCATTAATTCCAATAAATAACAACTTCACCGCACTGTACTAAATCCTAGGGACGGTAATTCTGAATACCTATACCATTTAGCAGTGTGAAACGGGGTGTCCTCGCAATTACATAAACAAAATTCAACTATATAGCATACATAAAAAGCAGTCAGTTCTGAATGCCTAGTACAAGACTTCATTGCGCACCACCAGCAATTGACAAATAAATCCCTCAAAACATAGAATTGAATTATCGCATTGTGCATCGACCACAGGCAAGTACAATTTACAATTAAATTCGCAAACTCTACCTCCTACCAGTGGTACACCTCGTTCTCATCTCACAATCCGCCTTTGACCTTCCCCTAAGACTCCATTTTTCATATCCGGATCCGCACCGACGGGACCCTGGGCTATACGTAACTCAATCACTACCTCGAGTTTAATTAAACTACCTAACACTCCATACCCCAAAACTGCTTTCAAATAGCACTATCTTCAGTCTCGACTGGCGCCACACTAAAAATACAGCACACAGTCAACGCCTTTTACACCTAACTAACCAAACAATTGACCTTTCCCTCAATTATATGCACATCAACATAACTCATAAACTCAACTTAGACAAACAACATTTTGCATACCATTTTATTATCAACACCAATCACAGACCCTTTTACTTGCCCATCTCCACCTACACCTCACTGTTTAACATATACTCACCTACACCATAACTCACTCGCCATCCTCATATTATCTCTCCACCCCTGTAACTTAAAATCTCAGCTACTCACAAAGTCCTAAACTCATCCCTGCCTACTCATTTAACCCATCTCACCGACTGCTCAAAACCCCCCTCCCACCCAACTGTATTCACATCCACTATCTCTGACACAACACAACCACAATTACTATCTCACAATACCTCTCAACACATGCACCATACACAGTACATGCATCACAATGACAGCAAATTGCATTTTAATACAGTATAGCAAACCATAATTTTAACCTGAGTATTCCACACTGTTTTGTAATGCACAAGTTGATACCAAGAATCTTTGCATGGCACAACACACACTTATGCATCATTTTTACCTGTATAACTAAAATGTTTTGCCTCAAACCATCTTTCAAATTTTTGTTTACATTTCCAGAACAATTTACTCAATTCTCACATGGATCAATAACTCTCAACAGAGCTAAACAATCACCCCAATGACAATCACCTCTTTTGTTTATCTCCAAAGACAAAAAGTACAACCAACCTGTTTCCCCTCTTATGAGTTTTGTCATAATCATCCTCATCCATATCCATCCGTCACCATCCTTCCATCCATCCGTTCCATCCATCCTTCCTTCCATCCTCCATCCATCCATCTTTTTCCATCCATCCATCCTCCTTCCATCCATCATCCTCCCATCCACCTTCCAATCCATCTTCCTTCATCCATCCTCCATCCTTCCATCCTCCATCCATCCATCCATCCTTCCATCCATCCCTCCCTTCCACTCCTTCCATCCATCCATCCTTCCATCCAGCCCACCTCCCATCCTTCCATCCATCCATCCTCCAATCTATCCATCCATCCTTCCACCTTCAATCCATCCTTCCATCCATCTAATCCATCCACCTCATCCATCCATCCATCCTCCTTCCATCCTATCCATCCTTCACCTTCCATCCTCCCTCCCTTCCTTCCTTCTTCCTTCCTTCCTTCCTTCCTTCCTTCCTACCTTCCTTCCTTCACTTTCCTTCTTTCCTTCTTCCTTCTCTTCCATCCATCCATCCACCAACCTCAATTATTCAAAAATGTCACATCTGCAATTGAGGTTCAGATGCATGCCTATATCACTGCTAAATTTTACTAAACATTCTCAATCACAATAAATACATACAGTTACCTCTTTTCGTATCAGTTTTAAGCTTTTGAAGACTACTATAGGTTTCCCGGCCAATTTCGCATTTACGTGGTCCTTTCAAACAAAGGGCGTTCGTTTCCGTGCGAAATTGAACGATGATGTATTATAGATATTGTTTATTTCAATTAAGCAAAACGTCATTCGATTTTGTTAAAGGACCATTCGGCCCCTGTAAAATTGTCGGCCCAATGCGTAACTAGCGCACAACATCGGATTTCAATTGGATTAGCTTTGCGATTCAACTCATGATTTAAAAATTTCGTCGCCATTGAGATACAAATGAAATATGTTCTTTGACTTAGAATATTTTGCATTTAATAATCATCTATTCAGGGGAAAATCATTTCTCCCTTTTCTTCCTCAGCATTTCGGCATATAGATATCACAATATATATGATTGATAACCGATGTAATTGAATTAAAATGACCTGATGGTAGCCTTATTAAGAAAAAGCAAATTATGACCTTTTCTGGAAGGAATGAATCATGATTTAAAGATTAAAAATCATTCATTTGAAAGTTGTAACAAATCATCCTAATGAGTGTAGCACAAAGATGCTCATACATGTAATTAAAACGGTGGCCTTTAAAAGCCATCAGTATCAATGCTGAGCATGATACATAGAAAAAGGAAAATTAAGAAAGTGGTAGTGATATATCGTCGTGGGTTCTGCAATCAGCATAAATGCTAGTTCTGAGAAAACGGCGTTTTGAAAGTTTTGAGTTACTTATGACTTCGTGTAATTAAATGAACAAAAGGAATGGCATTTTATAAGGGTGTATGTTACCGACATGAATGTTACTAACTGACGACAGTAATAATACCGGAAACAACTTTTTTTCCTTATTCAAAATGGCCACTGAACGTGTTATCGATTGTTTTTGTTCAAACCACAAATGTTGATTCGCTGTGCTCTAGGAGTCGAATACGTATTCGATTGCATGAAACCCGTTAATTTCTAGTGTTGGTATGGTGAGATTATTATAGCTACGGGTTTTTTACTATATGCAATGAAGATGATTATGATGATGATGATTATTAAGCGAGCGACGAACGATGTTGTTGCAATTGTTTGTTTAATGTTACAACCATGCAAATTTGTATACACCGACTCCATAGCGGTTAAAGTGGGAAACAATTTCACGTTGCCAGGGCTTCCCGATAGCTTGGTTAGCATAGCAGTTTGCTACCCATTTTCTGCCATTGCTATGCAATTTTTAAGATTTTGTAGTCAATTTTTTACCCTAACATTTGTGTACGTTTGCTCTAGTCAACATGAATCAAAGCAAGAGCGTTGCAAAAATTGCTAAACATACAAATCCTTAGCATGCGCCCTGACTTTTGCATTATCGTTCGTTGTAAAATATAGCGCAACTGACCACATTACCAAAGATTCAGAAATTACAACCTTTACAAATTTGCCTCCTTAAAATTAATATCTTTAATTAGTCGCCAATAGTTTTAACCTCATGTTGTTCGAAAAAAAAAAACATAAATTTTTTCAAGGGTAAATACGTAAAAAGGAACACAACATTTTAGCGCCATGTTATATAAAATAGTATTCAGTTGATAACACCACATCACTATTGGCTATAACTGTTCAAAAATTGAAGCTCCGAAAATATTAAAATGTACTTGCATGTTTTCTACCTCAAAAGATTTTGGAGATAAAAGTGTTCTATTTCTCGTTTTCTAAATGCTCATTACATATGTAGTTCCTATCTTTTAAAGTCTGTACAACGCTTAAAATATATACAAACTTGAAACGAATACCAATTAAAGGTCATATAACCACAAAATCAGACAATCTAACCAAGTTAGAGGGCACTAATGCTTTACAATACAACAATTTCCCAACGAAAAACTATCAATTTGTTCCTGAAAAGCGATTTTTTTTTTAAATGATGTTAATTGTAATTTAATTTTAGTTTGTCAGAATATCAAAGTTACATCTAAAGAAATTCACACTTCGCAAATATGTTTACAAGTCTATTTTTAACACGGTTTACTAAGGGTTGGGTTGGTAAACACCCCGGAATTCATTATTATAAAGCAATAGATGATTTCGATGTTGGTCTACACCCCCGTTGATAGCATTGGTCCACACACACACCGTTTTCCTACTGCTTCCAACATACCTAGTATGGCTCACAATTACGTCAAATTTCACAAAGTTGGCAAAAGTTGTAATTTCACAGACACACATCAGAGTATAAAATAAAAATGAAATTTTGCATAAAACAAGGTAGGAATATTGGATTTTCATGCGGGTTTTGGCCTCAAATAATATGGGAAATGACTAGTTTAATCACATATATTTTTAGAGCCATACAGTGCCACAATATTGAAACAAATGAACTAATAACAAAGGGTAATGCAGATATTTAGAGGCGAATAATGTCCTCGAGGTCGGAAAACTAAATAATGGCTCCCATTTTGTTTTCCCCGCCCGAGGATACATTATGAGCCCATCAATGATACTACAACCTTCTATTCTATTACCTAAAAACTTGATTTAATTTGTTTGTTTTTTTGTATAGGTTTTAAGTTAATATGCCCTTATTTATGTGTATTTGTATGCTGATTAAAGGTGCAACGATAGATTTTGGGGCTCCCATATATTGAGGCCATATGGTAGTGATTTTCGTATAGGTAAGACCCCCAAATAGATTTTCTTACCTTGTCTTATGGTTACAGAAATGCCTTGAAGTGAAAACAAAAGCAAGTTTCATTTCCTCCTTAATTTCAATATAAAACATAGGCTGAATTTCGTAGTTGCTCCTATACGAAATTAGAAATGTCACAATTTTGTACCAAAGAAAATAATTTTCAGATTAATCCTTTCACATGGGACATATTTGATAATAAGAATTACATTGGTGCAAAAAATCAGAATTTTCATATTTTTTAGGGACACCTGTTATGTGAAATCTCTCGTTGCCCGCTTTAATGAAAATATGATAAGAAAATGCATTAAATTAGGCGGCTCATTATTGCAGAATATTGGCAGTAAACTGACCATCAGAATGCTGCTTTTCAATAATGGGTATAAAGAATATTAGAGGGAGTAAAACCACTACCACCAATCGACTTCGACGCAACCCCGGTGAAGGGTTCTAACCCTTCACATTTCGTCATGTAAAGTGCAAACAAAGTCGAAACTTTGACATTTTTGTTGGCGAAATGGATTATTATAAATATGAACAGTAGTTCATTACTCTTAATTTGAACATACATTTTAGGTGGTATTCTCAATTTATTGCAGAGTTTATGGCAGAGTATTAAGCTAATTAGGCCATATTAGGTGTAGTTACGACTTTGTTGCACTCAAAATTGAATTTCTGTGAGTGCAACAAGTCGTAACTGGTAGAAACGACTTTGTTGCAACGACACGGGAAAACTAAATGTAGATACGACATTTTATTTTCTGTAAAGTGATGGTTTTAAAAAGGGGTATAAGTAAAAAAATATAAAAAATTAAAAATATTTGGTGAAAAGAGCAATTTAATTTTTTTAAATTTTTACTACCAAATTTAGCTAATTTATGCTAAATTTCGTTCGCGGCAAAAAACTCTTAAAAACATATCAAAAAATGAACTTACTATCCTTTTCCACTCAATGTTAAGCCAAGTACTAATTAATGGTCACAAAGTAAATAATCGATAAGTTAACATATATTTAAAGTAAAGGCTCAATTTATTGTAGTAGTTATAGGCTAAAAATAGGCCTAATTTATTGTATATACGATTTGGTTGTCACCACAATTTAATTTTCCCTGTCGTGCAACAAGTCGTAACTATAGATACGACTTTGTTGCACCACACACCGTGAAATCATGTGTAGTTACGCCATTATCATTATCTAATTTACTTCTTAATTGTGCGACTTAAGTGGGAATAAATATTTATAAGATAAATTAAAAAAATCATTTTTACGTGTGTAAGACATTTTCATTTGGCAAAGTCAAAAAGATGAAACACAAAAATGCTTTCTCCTGTAAATCACATGACAATGTAGATACTACTTTGTTTGGCCTCCATACGATTTGTTTCGCGCCAAATTTAGCATAAGGATGTGAAATAATTATATGCAACTTTTTGCTCACCGAGGGAAAGTTTACCCGGGTGGTAACTCCTCCCCATTGGTAATACTAGGGTTATATAATGTCACTATGCCCCCCCCCACCCAAAAAATATATAATATTAAAAAAAATTTGGTGTATTTGTACAAAATGATAAAAACTACAAAACTTGATAATTCTTTTCAACGACGCACAGACCGTAGTTTCAATAAGTACAAGTAACATATTAAAACACAAAAATAAAATGGTGAAATAACATACTTCCTCCTGAAGTATATAAAGGTAAATTTCACCACCGATTGTCCTTAAATCTTGATAGACCTTATTCAATCGATTTTGATCACTGAAGTGTATCTTTGTCCAGCGAATATGTATTCGTTCACAATTTTATCTTTGTGCTTTTGGAGAGATTTGGACACGCAAAGCTTTCGAATACGTATTCGATTTTTTGTGAAACCCGTTTTTATACAAATGGGTTTATTCGACTGCGGGCTATTTTGGGTTAGGAGATGTAGTTTCCACTTTTAATTTTGGGTATAATTAAAAGGAGTACATAAATGCATCAGAATCAACTATTAACTCCAATTTGAGACAAAAATCAATTCGACACTATGTCGTGACCACGACGAATAATACTGAAAAGTGAAGATAACTACAAGTGTTAAGCTGAGTAAAACAGAGAAATGAAACGTTAATTATCTGCTTAAGAGGATTTTTTAATTTGAAAAATGTAAATTCTAATTGTTCACATATCATGTTAATGAAAAGCCGCCATCATGCAAATGTATAGTGTGCTCGAAAAGTTAGAAAACACGTTTTAAATTGGTCCAGCCGTATGTAATTGTGGAATAAAACATGCGCACTAAATTGGCCCATAAAATTAATTAATGTGATCACTCGACTCACTCGACCACATTTGGAGACGTTTTTTTGATCAAAACATCAAAAGAAAAAAACATTTTTTTTTTCATGGGCAAATCAGAAACATGTACTTTCATCTGATTAAAAATCTCAAGTTTGATGGAGTTAAGTGGACCAGGTGACGTTTTTAAAGCTACTCGGAGATTTCCCGATGAGGGCGCGCCCTATCATTTTTTGCAAAGAAATTGGTGGTTTTTTTGCATATACATAATACTTGCCCGTATACTAATCACTGTGTGAAAGTTTACGCTCAATCGCACCCCTTAATGTATAGAAATCACAACTTTATCATACATTTTTCCGGATCCGGAATTTTTGTTACCCACGTCTACTAGCACTGTGTGCTACATATTTACTACATGGACACGAAAAATTAGATTCATCTCAAACTTTGCAGTGGGTATTTTTAGTGCCCTATCAGTAGTTCTAGTCGACTATTTTTACTAAATACAGACAACAAAAATTATATTCAAAATCTCTGAATCAGCCTTGAACCTATTTTTTTTCAGTTACATTACTGTAAATGACAAAATAAATTTGCCGGAAAAAATATAGGCCTATTATATGTGTGTTCGCACACCGGTCTTGTTAACGTATAGTGAAAAAAGTGATGATTTTCGAAATAAATGGGGGGCGAAAGGTGCAATAGACGAACTTACATTGCCATAACCTAACGGTTATGCTGTACAACGAAATTGATTGACGAAAAATGAAATAGAGTGCTCATAGTACGAAATTGTACTTAGGATTTAGACCGATTAGCCCAAAACGTGCGAAATTGATTGCCAAATTATTTTTTGGTTGATAAATGTGCGAAATTGGCTGGGAAAACATATAAACTCACTGTTTACCAATCAAACTGTGCTGCTTGCTCAACATTAGAACTTAAACCTCTTTTTCCAACCCCCCTCAAAACCAGTTCCTGAACTCAATAAATTTGGTCCAAATACTGAATCAATTTCGGACCCTCTCTAACCTCAAAGTCTATTATAAAACTCATTTTTACAGCTCCTATGTCTATACACATGCATGCATGATTCAAGACGAAATTAAATAAAACAAATATGAAATCATTTGGTCAAAGACGATAAATTTAGAATTATGTTTTGTTTAACACCACATATTAAAGATTTTTAACCCTTTTCTACCTGAGCATTTTTTGTAACAAACTCCGATTCCTGTAAATTTGGTACAAAGGATCGCTTAGAGTTTCTTCTTCTTCTTTCCATTGGTACCAAAATAAGTACTAACATCCCCATTATGACGTCACCATGAAGTCATAAATGTTGATTAAAGTACGAAAATACTGAATATAGGGTGGAAATTGAATATTTCGCACATTTTTCAGAGCGACTCAAACACCCATTAATAGCTCTAAAATGATGTCATTTATATAAAAACTAGTCATTTCCCATCAAGTGAGTCCAAAAACCGCATGAACAACTGATTTTCCTAACCTTTTTGGTGGCGAAATTGAATTTTTCACTGTTGTGTGTCTTGGAAATGGCAGTTTTGCTGCATGCGAACTTTATGACTCATTGTGACGTAATGCTGGCAATGTTGTAACTCATTTTGGTATCAATGGAAGAGGAGGGGACCATAGCTATCTATTGGTACCCAAATCACGTGTCTGTGATGTTCATGTGTTGTGTTAGGCAGTTGGTACTTCTCTTCCGTAGGGGGGGGGGGTGGTTACCACACCCCTATCGATCAACTTTGGGATCACTTGTATCTATACTATACCCTCGCGGTGGATGTTGTTTTTTTGTGGATTAAAAGGAGCGGACATGTCAATTGCCAATTACAATTAAATAATTTGGCACCAAAAAAGGGGTTTCAGCAAACGGGGAAAAAACCTGAAAGGGGGGGGGTGTAACCACCCCCCCCCGCCCCTTTCGGGTAGACGAGGGTAAAGTAATTTGGGCGAAATACAATGAGCATGGTATGAATAGATTGATCAAAATATGAATATACATGATCAAAGCCATATTAAGTTATACAGACATTTACCAATTTCTTGACGAATTCTAACTTAACCACATATGAAATATACAAAAATAGTTTTAATTAAACTGGGAAAACCTATAGCATCCCAGTACCCCCTCGTGCATCGGGCCCTTTCACTTTCCAGCCATCCAATCATCTCCCATCTGTCACGTATTACATTTTTAACATTGGGCTAACACATGGCTCTTCCATTGATTTACGTTACCCTCTTATGCTAACCTATTGCATTGCTGAGGTATAGGGGCCAACAGCAGAGTAACGTTGGATATCTGTACTACTTTGCGCAGATCCGAGATAGATAGAGAGAGAGCGGAGAGAGAGAGAGCGAGCGAGAGATAAAATAATAGATAGATAGATAGAGATATATGCTGCTTCCCCTGTCATCGTTAGAACAGCGATATTTATTATTTTGTGAACATACAAGATAATATCCATTTTATATTAGTGATTTAATATTGCTATATATTTTATAAGTACATTATCCAGCTTAAATAGGATTATTTGCCAAATAATTGGTATATTTTTTTTGTTTTCACTCTGCTGGGAGTAAGGGTTATCAATGTTTGGCGATGCAATCCATATTTGGATGAAGTAGCCGCCCATACAAGTACAAGACTTTCCCCGGTCCCGAGAAAACCGATTTGTAGGGATTCGTTGCCACTAATCCAAAAATACAGAAACCAAAACAGGACGCACTCGCAACCGGCCATAGTTTAAATACAATTTGACCAAACATGATTAGTTTCGGGTGCTGAAAGAGTCAATCAAATACCAATATAACACTGGGTCCCCCGCCTGCTAGCTAAGATTAATACCCCAGGTTAAGTATTTTTGTATAGTTTGTTAATGGCCGTCATTTTATAATGTCTGTTGAGGACTATATTTAAAATAATCACATATCATTCACATTGAACAAAATACAACAATTTAAACGGCGATAAATTCGTCTCTTTCTCAGTTTTGCGGACCTGATGATTAAACAGCCCGTTGTTACGCATTATCCAAACTGTGTTGGCATGCTCGATGACGCGGTGTCTGTATGTTTTAATGTCATTTTATCATTCGTTCATTAAAAATGATTAAGGTGCAAAGTCGTGGATTTCAATTTCTTTGCTTATCTCACAATGATACTCGTTGTAGGCATGGGAGACTGTAGTGAAAAGTGTGCGCTTCCGATAAAATTTTGATTGCAAGTGTTTTAAAATAATATGGCATTAGAATTACGCGATTAAAATGATATTTAGAATTAAACAAATTAACAGAATTAATTAAATTCTACTTAGCACTTACACGGTAGTTTATCTGTTTGTAGTCCAGGAACTTTAGGTCTGTGTAGCCAGAAGGCGGAAATAAATAGTACAATCTGAATTTACAGGATAAGTTTTCCTCCTAATATTGTGAAGAGCAACGTATCAAAATTCCCAAGGAATCCCCGTGACTTGAGAAAATAAGGGGGTCACGGTTTATACAGGTTAAAAATTGAATGATTCATTGAGCTATCGTATTCTCCTGTCAAACTGAATGAAAATGTACATAGTTTTTCTAAGACTTTGAACTTTAGTTAGGCATGCAGGCCAAAAATTTTCAAGTCATGGTGGGGTAAAATTTGCAAAACAGTACGATTTTTATTCAACTAATTCCGAATTACTCGTACATGTTGTATGGTTATATTATGGCAAAAATGCTCATTCAATGCTATCTTCATCTTCGAAATATTGACCTAATAGGGCAGTGGCTTGTGACCCCCATAGACCCACTAAAACTTGCCTAAATGACCCCGATAAACTATGCAAGTCAATTTAGCTTAACCTTTAAATATAATCTTTTCCCTTTATAACATTATACGAACAATTTGATACACTTTTGGAAAGAATCGGAGACTCTGAGCATTTACAACCCCCGTATGGACCTTGAACAGTTTATTTCGATTATAGTTAATAATCCATACATCGCAGAAGAGGGCAAACTATACCTTTTTAATCCTTATGACACAAACGTTGGTATACATTAGAACGCAATTGGAACATTTTAGAATTTGACCCCTGTACAAACTTTACCCCCTTATTTCTCAAATAGCACACAGGGGATTATTGGGGACTTTTAATACGTTGCTCCTTACAACATTAGGAATTTATCCTGAAAAAATCAGCTGGTACCTATTTATTTCCGGGTGTTTTTCTATATATCTTGGACTATTGGTCCTTGTTCCTAAATGTGCACTGACAAAGTAATTCGCCAAATTCTTTAGACTAAAGAAGTTTAATTTAGGCGATGATAATTACGCGATTGTGTTTGCGTTTTTATATGCTCAGGGCAAGGTTTTCATTTCCAAATAATTCAACCAACATGGAACTAAGTTGGACCATCTATGAGTGCGGAATGACTATTGTATTAGTCGTATTAGTTTAGGTAAATGGAAGTAATGATGAGGCCCCATATCACTTGCGTGGACAGCGCAAAAACATTGTTACCATATTCAAGATTCAATAGCGCACCTGCCTTATACAGGTAGTATTTCATACTTTAGAATACGTTACCTTTACCAGTGACCCTCTATATTTTGACCACTGCACAGTCATCGTATTGACCGTAGAGCGCACAGACACGGACTAGGAGTGCTGCAAAGATTTCATTGTTATGCGCCTCTCGCCAAAAGCTCCGTATATCAGCGTGAATCGAGTATAGTAGCCCTGGCGAAATGGGAACAGATCAGATCGTGAGCCAGAAAAGGCAAAGATGTCACACAACGCCTGCGGCATACAGCTGTCGAGATTGGGCGAGCAAGGAAAATAGTGATTGAAGATGGCTTTGGGGAAGGTTTTGCACAGGATTTTTCAGAAAAACAAACAATCTTGACTCATCTTGTAATATTATCATATAATATTATATTCGAGAAATCTTTCATAAGTATTTTTGTTTTTACTTTTACTATTATTTCAGATAGGTGCGAAAACATCAATGATCAAGGGTGTCTCAACGCATTACCTTACACACAAACATTCTTTCCTAACCCAGCATTCGCTTCTTCGGCTGATGTCAGTGATATTAGTTCCCTTTTATTATTTGTTGGGGACTGCCATCCAAAAGCAATGACTCTTTTTTGCGGAATGATGTACCCAGAATGTCCAGATGCTACATTTGATGGAAATGGCCGAGGTCCTTGCAAAAGCCTTTGTTACGACTTGGAAAGTTCGTGTTCATTCTACTTTGCTCTCGCAGGATTAAATTATGCTGATTTTTGTCTGTTGTTACCTGAGGGGCCTGCGAGTGGCTCAGATGACTTTTGCACGTACACTTAATCAACTTCTACCAAAATATTGATTTTACCTATATATCTTAACCCTCGTCCGACCCGGGGGGTGGTTACAAAGTCTTTCATGTAATTATTCATCTTTTGCGGTCATTATAGCGGAAAAAATGGAGGTACCACCTTCAGGGAGGTCAGGGTGTCCCGCCAAAGTCGGAAGGTGTGTGTGTCCTATACTTTACTGTGTAAAATGCCAACAAATTGTACTTATGTTACGTATGATAATACTGTAAGCAAATGACAATATTTGTATTTTTTCTTATTTTTAGAGTAGTAACATGTGTATGCTTACTTTGGCACCTAGCATTGCCAAAAATACCAATTTTGCTTGCATGAATGGTGAAAACGATCGAAAACCCTTGATTTCGGAGATTTGCTTACAAATAACGTTATAAATAAGCTCTCAGGTATGACGTCAATATGACGTCATATTGTTAAAACTTGATATATTTTACTTTATTTGAAGAAAGAACACACTGGTACCAAACAAGGTGATGTCTGTTCTCTAATTACGAAAAAACCAGGGGGTGGTAACCACCCCTTGGTCGTGAATATGGTAGACAAACCCTTGGTTGGACAAGAGTTAAAGGTATAATATAGTCACACAATGTGTTTTATATTTTACAAAATAGTAAACAGTTTGCGCTTCCGTTTACACATTCCGTAGCCCATTTTAGTCAGATTATTGTATAGATGGTTAATTAAAACATCGGATGGGCATCTGTGGATGGGCAGTGCACAAAACGTATTCTAACCAATTAGTACGTCAGCCCAGACCAGTTTTGGGCACCAAGGGGTAGATGGAAGAGTAGAAAATTCTCATTGCTACCAAATGTTGGGTACATTATATGAGGATCATCGCCTGGTAGATGTAGAAATCGGAAGTGGTGCAATTCTTTTTTATGGGCTAAATTGACCCAAATAAGGTACAAATTGTAGAATGGTAATGTATTTATTCCAACTTCATATCAAAATGTAATAGTATTTAATTTTCCCACTATATAGCCGTAGATTTTGAATGTTGGAAACTAGGATAAAATTGATCCTAGAAAGTGCCAAAAAGAGGTCAAAATTGACCCAACCGCGCCACTGGCGTGACGGGCACACGTATATGTGTATGGCTCGATCGGCTACAAAGAAAAGTAGTTATGGAGGAAAAAGTGGGGAAACTGACCCCCTCCCCTTTTCATGTGGGCTTGGTGAGGGCGGAACTCGCCAGTAGTGTTCTTAGGAGCCGAAATGAAGCACAAGAGGTTGCGACGTGCTTCAACTTTAGGTCTGGTTTATTAACTATAGCCTCATCACTACACACTTCGGTGTCCCGGGAAATTATTGCAAAACACTGGGATCACACCGTGGGTGCAGCTAGCGCGCATGACACAAATTACATCATACCTAATTATGCTGAACGTGACTTCAGCGTAGTAGTAATTCATTCATAAAAACAAACCTAGCTTTTGTTTACGTTTATGTTATTTTTTAGCAGTCCTAGTACTACATGTTAATATTATTTATTATTTTCAAAAAGTAGAACATTTCCAATTCCAAAATAAGCGACAGAAAGACCCCTAAGGGATTGGAATATGTTCTACTTTTACGATCCACTTATACACATATATTTGGACTTCTTATACAACATTTCTACTCTTATACAATACTACACGGGGCCTTATACAATCAACACTACACGGGTCATTATACAAAATTACGAGGGCCCTACCCAGATCAAATTATCGATAGCATATCTCACTATAATTAAAAAAAAAATAAAACTACTGATGCCACTGCCTTGGTCACTGCCGTCCGGAGATGCTGATGACCTGGAAGACTGCTAATCCTATGGAAGTCTCTGGTTGTTGCAGTAAATCGCCGTGTCTCGGTCGAAGTCCAATTGTCGAAACGCTGGCGTTGCGTCTTGGTAGTCATATAGTCATCTTACGGCGTCGGAAAATTGTCCACAATTGATCACTGGTACGTAGTTAATGTTACCTAGTTGAAGAACCATTGGCAGTGCTAGGTCAAGGCCTAAGGAGACGTCTAGATGTCCATTATCATCATTGACTCCAAGACATTTACTTGCACCCATGTCTCACCAAGCATCCAACATGCGCAGACCCCCAGTCACCATTATCCTCGGCACAGACTTCACCTCGGCAGAAGCTCATCATTTCAAGTTGAACAGGAGTTCAGTTGACTGAGACCCAACTGGTTTGCTTCTCTCCTTTGTTACAGCAACTTCTTTTGGCTGTTATGGCACCCATCCAAATGCACATTATGGTAGACCCTTCTGGGCGCTAATTATCCTGCATCCAACTCAGAGCTCCAATTTTCACTACCGAAATCACACATCACTTGAATTTCCCAAATACTGCTTTAACTTCCCCACAGCTACTACAATGAATACAGTGACGGTTTTGGACTTTTAGCTCACCACATGGGTCTCCCTCAACTTCTCTGATTTTCTATCGATACCTGGAAGGCCTGCGACGGTGGCGCTTTGGGTTTTCGGCGACCAACTGCAGGTGTGTCCTCTTCATGGACTGTTTGATCCTGTTGCGGTTGCCCAGGTTCTTCATCTCGTTTAGGTTCTGTTGCGCCTACTTCGTCAGACCTCTCGTTTTTGTTTACGCTTTCGCCGGATGGTTCCGCCTGTATTTCCCCAGCTAACAATCGGACGTTTTCTGAACGTTCTAAAAACGTTCCAAGTTGGTTATTTGGACGTTTCGTAAAAACGTTTTTGGACGTTTTTTGTGGAAGTTTTGGACGTCCATAAAACGTTTTATTGGACGTTTTTAAAACGTTTTTAGACGTTATAAAACCAATAAAAAAACATTTTTAAAAAACGTTTTAAAAACGTTATGAGAACGTCCAAACATTTAATTGGCTAATTAAACGCTAATAATTAAGAAAAAAAACGTAATTGGTACTATATCGGAGCGGTTTATTGCAAGGAAATCTACATCAAGCATATAACACAAGTTCATTTGACAGACACAAATTACTCCCTTATCTGTATTGGGAATATGAATCTGGGACCCTTTGCATGGAAGACCAAACACTTAACACTACACCAGCTAGACGACTCATAATATGAAGGTATTTCGATGTATATAGGCTGGACGTGTGTATGTAGGCAGAAGAAGCGGTTGTATCTTTTTTTTTTTTTCAAAAGTGAGTGACCTATTAAGTAACCCATTTCATTACCACTGAAATTTATACACCATCTGTGCTGACAGAATTAAATGCACGTTGATAAATAATGCCATGGCTTAAAATAAACAAAATAGACTATAATGAAACGCTATTGCGATTTAGTTTTTCTATATGTTGTTTTTTTGAGTATTTTGCAAACGTTATTAGGACATTTTATTACATTTGGTAGAGTCATCCAGATGTCTAAACATATGATACCCCTAACCGTATAATGTGACATGGGACGTTTTAAAAACGTTTTTAAAAGGTCTTATAGACGAAGATGTAATAGACGAATGAAAACCTTGCCAAAACGTTTTTAAAAACGTTTTTACAAGGTCTTATAATACGAAGACGTAAAATCCAGAACCTAGCAAAAACGATTTATAAACGTGTTTACAAGCTCTTATTAGACGAAATCGAAATGGACCAATCCAGAACCAAGCCAAAACGTTTTAAAAACGTATTTATCAGGTCTTATAGACGAAGATGAAATAGATGAATGAGAACCTTGCCAAAACGTTTTTAAAACGTTCTTTCAAGGTCTTGTAAGACGAATCTAGAACCTACCCAAAACGTTTTAAAAACGTTTTGTAAACGTTTTTTGGAAGTCATAGAACTGTGCTTAATTTGCGGCAAATTTTTAGTCAAAACTTCGATGTTCTGTAAACGTTTTTAAACGTTTATTAAAGACGAAGACGTAGCGGACCTAATAAAAACGTTTTGTGAGCGTTTATTAAAGACGAAGACGTAGCGGACCTAATGAAAACGTTTTGTAAACGTTTATTAAAGACGAAGACGTAGCGGACCTAATAAAAACGTTTTGTGAACGTTCTGAAAACGTTTTGTGTTTGCTGGGTCTCTTGGCAATACAGTCGTCTTTCAACATCCTTACTAGTTGCTCGCAGCTGATCATCCACTTGATGACTACTCTCAGTCACCGCAGGTTCAGCCAAGACCTGATCTTTAGTCTCAGGAGTGCTGTGTTGCCACGGTACCAATTCTGGACCTTCATACAGCTTCAAGCGGTCCGCATGCACCACATTCGGTTTACTACGGCTGGTCTTCTGTATTCGATAGGTGACATCGGACAGAACTGATACCACGAGGTAAGGTCCCTCCCACGGGAGCGCCAACTTCCGTGACAGATTTGCCTTTCTCTGTGTGTTGCACAACCATACAAATTTTCCACACTCATACTTTGGCCCGTAAGAAAACCGGTCATAGTTTCGTGGCGAGCACGTTCGTGATTGCCTCTAATTTTCTCTCTGAAATCCTCTGCATAATTGGTACTACACTCTCCTTCTTCAGGTACTGACTCCACAACTAGATCTAACGGCAACCTAACCTCTCGACCTAACATCGTCATGTTGGGGCTTTCTCCATGCTTGGACGCTGGCTCTGTAGGCAAAACCTACGTACCGGAGGTATTGATCCCAGTCCTTCTGGTTGTACCGCTCCACAAGGCCATCTGACTTGGGATTATATGGGGTAGTCCGTGTCTTCACAATACCAAGCAGCCTACACATCTCTTTGAATACTTCTGAGATCCTCCCCCGGTCGGAGTGGTTTTCCAGGGGAGTTTTGAACCTACAGATAAACTCATCAACCAATTTTGCCGCCACCGTTTCAGCCTGCTGGCCTTTGATTGCATACGCCTCCATCCATTTCGTCCAGTAGTATCCCACCACAAGAATACGAATTTCCTTCATGGGTCTCGGTCACAGGGCCAAGTACATCTATCGCCACACGCTCCATCGGAGCCCCAATGCGGCACTGTGTGGCGCACATGTGTGGCGCAACGGATTATCGCAGGACTCATGATCCTAAGTTCGTGAGTTCGAGCCTCGCTGAAGTCAACATGTTTGTGTCCCTGGGCAAGATACTTAGTCTCAATTGCCTCGTTCACCCAAGCGAAATATGGGGAGCTGTTAGGGGGAATATTACAATCTAAGTATGGATAGGTTTGAGCGCCCGTATAGCAGACCACCTAGATGAAATGAAATGATTCTGATGATTTCCTAGTAACAGCGGAATAAATGTAAAAGCGCTTTGATACTGAATGGTGATAAGGCGCTATATAAATCTGCACATTTTTTTGTTTTTTGTTGCAAGGGTGCTCGATGTTTGCGTGGCGGGCCCTTTTTGCAAGCACATAGCACACACCGACGGAGAAAGGCTCTGACGTCTGCATCAATATCCACCCAGTAGTACCTCTCACGTACCTTAGGCAGAGTCTTGTTTCGACCAAGATGACCAGCCGTCTTTGCGGCATGCAATTCTTCTAACACGCGCTCTCGCAACTTTCGGGTAAAACAATCAGAGGCTTTGCCAATTTGCCATCATCACTTTCCTACCGTTTGACGAGAACACTCTGCTGAACAGCCAGTACGTCCCACTGAGCCCAATAATTTTTCATTGGTCCACATTTATCAGATATCTGGTCCCAAGCAGGTCTTTCTTCATCCTTCTCTTTATTCTCCAGAATTAACGACATCGTTTCATCCTCTTGCTGGGCTGCTCTTATTGTCTCAAATGTAATCTATGGAACACCAGATACAATACGAACCCAGTCCTCGCCTAATTCAGGGTTTCCCCCTACCCAGACTCTTTCATTCTCCAATTTCCCATCGTTTCCCAAGTTATCACCAAGCAAAGGTTCAAATCTAGTTGACTCCAAATCAGTCCAGTCTTCCAACCCAGCAAACACAAAACGTTTTTAAAACGTTTTGGTTAGGTTCTAGATTCGTCTATTACGTCTTCGTCTCATAAAACCTTGTAAAAACGTTTTAAAACGTTTTGGCAAGGTTCTCATTCGTCTATTACATTTCGTCTATAAGACCTGATAAATACGTTTTTAAAACGTTTTGGCTAGGTTCTGGATCGGTCCATATCGTCTTCGTCTAATAAGAGCTTGTAAACACGTTTATAAAACATTTTTACAGGGTTCTGGATTTGTCTATTACGTCTTCGTCTTATAAGACCTTGTAAAAACGTTTTAAAACGTTTTGGCAAGGTTTTCATTCGCCTTTTACATCTTCATCTATAAGACCTGCTAAATACGTTTTTAAAGCGTTTTGGCTAGGTTCTGGATTGGCCCATTTCTTCTTCGTCTAATAAGACCTTGTAAAAACGTTTTTAAAACGTTTTGCTATGTTCTGAATAAGTTTATTACATATTCATCTATCAATCTATAAGGCCTGGTAAATACGCTTTTAAAACGTTTTGGGTATATTATGGGTTAGCTATTATACGTCTTCGTCTTATAAAACGTTTTTAACACGTTTTGGCTAGGTTCTGGGTTCGTCTCACCTTCGTCTATAAGACCTTCTAAAAACGTTTTAAAACGTTTTTAGAACGTCCCATGTTAGTTATAGTTCAGCTACTCACGAAGAGTAGATTTAATTCAAGTAACAGGGCCAACGGCCCATGTTACATATTACAAAAATCTAACACATGGTAAAGTACAAAAGGTTTATAGTTCATTTTTCCAAATTTTCATAGCTTATTTTCAATGCTAATGGTAATTTGCCATTTGCAACAAACGATTTTCATTCTTTTGTTGTAATACAATTAATATAGGCTCTTGGATGCTGTCAAGGTGATAACAGGCCTGGGACAGGCCGGAAAATATCTTACTCTTAAGTCACGAAAGAAATCACACACGAAGAGGAAGTGAAATTCATCTTCAACTTCACCACTAGTTACAAAGTTGACAAACTCTATAATCAAAAGCTGTATCGTCTCTCCGGCCTGTTTCCACCCGCAAACAATGACTTGAACATCTACGTTGAGCTAATGCACTTTTCCAACGTGATCTTTAAACACAGTGATGTACACTTCAACATTACGTAATTCTTTAAATTGCCTGTAGTTAATAAGTCTGTTGTTTGATTGCATATCCGCTATCCACTCTTGATGCGAAATGTCTTTAACCCTCTGCTTAAAAAGATCAATGAATAAGGTCTCATCACCAACCTCCTGAGCTAACCAAGCATAGCCAAAACCAAAACTAAAAAATTTCTTTACAGATGTGGCCCAGGTGGTCTTTCCATTCTCATCAAGATTATACAATAACTGATATGCGTTTTTTAGATATCTATTTTCCATGAGTTTGAGAATTTTAAGCCAATATTTGATTAAACGAATTGATAGCAATAAATCGGTGTTCTACCAGAGTCGCCGAGTACAGCACTATTTGGACTAGAGTAATTAACTCCCAAGAAAAACGTGCATGCTTTTGTATGCCACGTTCAATAACATGATATTGACCATGACCCCACAGTTCAGACCCATATAATAAAATTGGCAAAACTGTTGCATCAAAAATTTAAAAAAATGAGTTTATGGCAACCATTTAATTTATAAAGAACAGCTTTTAAGTTGGGACATAGCTTTTGTTGCTTGTTCAGCTAATTCCTGGTGGCTTTTCCCATGAATTTCCTGTGAAATTCAAGGCCTAAATATTTGTAACTGCTAACTGTTTCTAGACGGTGACCGTCAAAAAACCATCGTTCAGCTCGTGCAATTCGACCACCTTTCCTGAAGACAACCACTTTTGTTTTTGTGATGTTAACTCGTAGCCCCCATTCATTACAGAAACGCTCAAGAACGAAGATATGTTTTTGAAGATCACCGACTGTATCCGAAATAAGTACAATATCACACAAAAAAGAGCGTCTTCATTTCTACACCAGAATTAATCTGGATTCCTCTCCCTCCTTCCACATCAAGCATATTCTTAAAAATTGAAATAAAAATGGCGAAAAATTGTGGGCTTAAATTCACCTTGTCTTAGACCGATATTACATGAAAAATAACCAGTACCCTTATTTTGATCTATTCTAACACATGCTCTTATTTTACTATACATATTTAAATGCATCCAGAAATTTACCTTGAATACCAGATTGAAACAAACGTAAAAACAGTTTATCAATGGGGACAGTGTCGAAAGCACGGCTAAAATCACCAATAGTAGAACACTTGGGCGTCCTCTCGAAAACTGTTTTTGAATTATTGCGTGGAGTACAAAAGCATTATCGATAGTACTATACCCTTTCCTAAAACCTGCTTGGACTTCTGGAATAACAAAATAATTTTCACACCAATCTTCAATCTCTGGTTCAAAATACTTGTAAAAATTTTAACCCATAATTTTATTCAGGATACCAAATACCACGGTACTTTCTGACATCTTAACACTACCCTTTTTAAAATAAGGGAAACCAAAAATATTAGATGACCGAACCCCAACTTTCTGGAAAAGCTGCATTAGCAAAATAAAATACACACACGACATAGATATGAGGGCATAATTCCAATAGACCTTTAAATATCTCACTACATAATCCATCCGGACCAACTGCCTTCCTTGATTTCAAATTCTAATTACAACGGATTTCATTATGAGAAATAGGATCGTTTAAGGAATCCGATTGATCATTGTTTAGAACAATGTCATCATTACGCCCAAAAATACTAATATCTATGTGGTCTGCATTGTCATACAGAGAAGCGACTTGAAATATTCAAACCATTCAATCGATGTAATACGGTCACCTGTTGACCTACATTTACCTAAGTGATTTCTGATGAATTGCCAAAACGATTTGGAGTCAGTACATTCCTTTGTTAAGATGTCTTTCAGATTTTCACAGTAAGAGGCTTTTTTACGTCTACACAACTGTTTATACTCCCGTCTACATTGTTATATAGCTCCAAATTATCAACAGAGTTAACGCGCCTGAACTTTCTCAAAAGTCGCATCATCTCGGACTTCTTAACTTTACAATCATCGTCAAACCATCAATACCTGTCTTTTGCTCTTATGTTTTAATCCGACTTTCGTCGAATTTGCACACGCACCCAAAATATGCAAAATTTCACCAACACAAACATCAATATCAGCATAATTTGAGCTCAAAATATCACATGCATTATCAAGTTTACGCTAGTTTCAGATGATTGAATTTTTGGTCCGAAAATCAGTGAGTTTTGCGTCATTCCAACTATATTGTAACAAATGTTTGTTCAGATACATTAAGGCTATGATCATGGCAATTGTTAAACGCTACTTCTTTTAATCTCCAAATCAAAGGCATATATCAGATTCTACTCGATTTTCCACTTGGAAATTACAAAATATGTCAAAAATAGAGGAAGAAACGATGAGGTAATCGACAACACTAGCACCACTTGAACCTATAAATGTGAACTCGCCATTTTTATCTCCATCCACTCTACCATTAACAATATGCAAATTTTTTTTATTATACTTGTCACAGATCATTTTAACAAATTTCTACCATTTAAATTGATCACTTTATCTTTCGAATTTCTAGATTGAGCAAAAGCATCTATTTCAAAAAGGTCATCCGAAAAAATAAAGTGAGTAGAATCCTCAACAATGTAATCAGGATCAGTGGAGGTACGTGAATTAAATCACCAGTGATAACAATATCAGCATTTGGATAACTTGCCTCTAAAGAATATAATGTATCATCTAGCATTTCAATGTATTATTTTCAGACATTTTAAAGGCAAAAGATTGACTGTCAGGAATATACAGAGTAGCAAAAATTATATCGTTTTCAATACCACACAAGGTTTTATCAAGAAGCAGAAATACACCATGTTGAAATTCAGTGTGCAACTGTTTTACCGATCACTAAGCTCAGATTTGACCAAAACAGCAATATCCACCACTAGCACGACCGTACTGTTTACGTTTTTTTTGGTCTAACAGCTGTGTATGCCACGTAGTTAACAAACTTTCACAAAATTCGTGAGCTGACTTTGCCCAAGTCTCTGTGAGAGCAATGAAATCAAATTGCATACAGTATTTCATAAAATCAGGAAGATTAATTTTAGACATTAATCCATTTACATTCCAAGCAACAAATTTATAGCTTGTTTTAATACAAGGTTTTTTTGGGCCTTGACCATACCCCTATTTAGGGATAACATCATTTAGAGTCTCATCATACACCCAAATCATTTTTTGACCATGGTGATCGATTGTGGTAAGTTTCTTATATGAAATTAAGCTCTAGCTACCTGGTGGAACAACTCGCGCTTCTTTTCCCGTAACTTTCTCTGAATATTTCGTGTATTCTTACAAAATCTCATGAACAAATATACCTGAACCTTTCAAATTCTTGGTCTTTTTCTTTTCCATCACCTTTTGTTTGTCTTTATGTTTACTGAACATGACAATAATTGGGACAAACCATTGACTTAGGGTCCATGCAATTCTATGAACTCGCTCAAACTCAATTGTTTCACCAGGTACACCCATATCTTTTATGAGAATATTTTTCACTTTCTCCTCAGATGATTGCCAAGACTCATTAGGTGGACCCTCAATACCTTCAAAAATCAAGTTATTCCTTCTAGAACGATCCTCCTGTTCATCTAATTGAGTTTGCATAGAACGAATAGTTTCATGTGCTTTTTCAAGATCTTCACGAGTCTGCTGCAGACTATTGTCAACCTGGTCAATTTTGAGAAGTTATCTTTTACCTGCTGTATCTGCTCGTCAGTCTTGTCCGTGAATTTTCAAGAGCACCCAGACGATTATCCACAGAGGCCCACCTTTTGTCAATGTCATCCAGACGGGTCAAAATACGATCCAGTTTTTGATCCACAGATAAGTGTTTTCTATCCATTGGTCCTGGGTTCAGCTCTACATCATTGGATAACTGCAACAGCCTGGTAATAAATGGCGACGTCATAGGATTGGTACCACATACCGGTAGGCCTATCCCATCACAAGACAATGTAGTGTTAGTACGTCATCAACATTGATAGAATATCCCGTATTTCACTTCCATGGCATCGGATAACAGGTGGTAACCGATGCGGCAACAAATTCCAGTGAAACAATCGCATAAGTCACTAACAAGTAGAAAGCTACTTTACCCGACATCGTTGATATTAGTTTCGGTACCGCAACCCGGTTGTATCCCCATAGGGCTTTACAATTGGGTTGGCGGATAATATGGTAGGCCAGCGACAAATCTTATGTACATTTCCAGACGCAATACTGCATGTAAGATAGACGTTTGGTCACACATATGCCCAATTGAGCAATATCATAGGGATTAATGTTAACTAAGGCACTTTGGGATTTACTATCAATGGCTAATCACTTACGTTTTACGGGAAAAATCGGCAAATTTCGTCGGCTTCTATCCAGGATTCTATCGAAGCAGCGGCCATGTGTTTACATCTCTCGAGGGTATAATCTGGAAACAAACGCTCTATGGCCACTGACCTGTATAGAGGTCAGGTCATATGGCTATAGGCTGCGACAGGCCGCCGATCCCCATGTGCAATTTTCACGTTCGTTCAACATGCTCAGTTTGGAGCTTTTGGTGATTGCGAATATTGCAGACTACAAGAAGGGACAGCATATGAATCGGTCACCAAGCAACTCACTGTGCTAAGTTCAATGACTCACACTTTTTCCATCTAGCTTAGAATGTCATCATTCTGTATACGAGACGCAGTGAATTTTATCAGTAAATTTTTTTTTTTTTTTTTTTTTTTTTTAATATTTAAAAAGAATTTAGAAGATGTGTACTCTAATTGTTCAAATTTCTGTTTTGAAAAAAAAATTGTATTTCCAATGGCGGCGCCTGCATCGCAACTTCGTTGTGCCAGCGTGCCTGGAGGCTAATTTTAACTCTGCACAGCAAACAGTACGATTTGCATATGCTCAACATTCCAATGCAAATTTTGACCGCGCGTTCCCGGATGGTAAACGAAAGATGTAGCAACCACATTGATCAACGTGAGACTGCAACGTGGGCCAGTACCTTGAGTAGTATTCATTGCATTTTCGGCGTGTTACCCTACCAATTCGACATAGTTACTATTCATAGATTTGCTACTTTGGCCTTACTACTGTCGCTGGAGACGTTTAGGAAACTGTAAGTACTTTCTAAAAAGGAATTTTGAAGAGCACATAAGTCGGTCCATTGTTCCCGTTCAGTAATATCGGTTTCGTAAAGGGTACTTGTTCGACCACTAGTTATTGATTATAAAGTTAGGTCTACTGGCAGTGGAATTCGGCGCCATAACAGACTTCCTTGGCAACGTCGGGGTTTACGATGAGAAAAACATCCAATTCTCACCCTCCATAACGCCAAATCTACACCCATCGTTGAAAATATACTTGCTAGCAACTTCAATAGCTCTGTAACAGCAGCCACAATGATATAATATGAAATTTTATGAAATTTGGTGATGATTTACAGCGGGATATTTTGAAACCCGTACTTCACCATGTGGGTTGCCAGTTACCAATCAATGTCACATTAAATTCCCAATGTCACATTATAGGGTTAGGGTTAGCATATATTTTCGATATCATGATGACTCTACCAAAACGTAATAAAATGTCCTAATAACGTTTGCAAAATACTCACAAAACCAACATATAAAAAACGAATCGCAACATTCTTATAACATTTCCTTACAGTCTATTTTGTTTAGTTTAAGCTATGGCATTATTTATCAACGTGCATTTAATTCTGTCAGCACAGACGGTGTCTAAATTTCAGTGTAATAAAATGTGTCACTTTTAGGTCACTCACCTTTCACAAAAAGATACAACCACTCTTCTGCTACACGTCCAGCCTATATAAATAGAAATTACCCATCAAAATGTGAGTTGTCTAGCTGGTGTAGTGGATAAGTGTTAGGTCTTCCACGTGGAGGGTCCCGGGTTCAATTCCTACTCCAGATAAGTGAGCAATTTGTGTCTGTCAATCAACTGTGTAATATCTGCTGTAGATTTTCCATGCAATATACAGCTCCGATATAGTACCGATTATTTTTTTTCTTTAATTATTAGCGTTTAACCCTCGTCTTACCAGCCTTTTTATGTACCAACGGTTTACAACACTATGCTTATGATTTTGATACCAGTGGATAGCTATGGTCCTCCTCTTTCCATTGATACAAAATAAGGTATCAACATACCTATTATGGCCGTCACAATGACGTCATCAAGTCCGCGATCGCAAAATTGGCATTTTCCATAGAAACATGCGAAAATCCAATTTTGCCTAAAAACCTATGAATATCGGATTTTCATGCGGTTTTCAGCTCAAAATGATGGCAATTGGCTATAAAATATCCTTGGGTGGCAACCACCCCCCCTTACCCTTCGACTTTGACGGCATACCCTAACCCCGGTGAAGGTGCTACCTTCACTTTTTTTCGCTAAAATTACCGGAAAGGATGAGAGAACGATTACCTAGAAGCTTTTTACGATTTTTTTAGCGTTTTAACGCACCGGAGCTGAGTGTCGGGGGGTGGGTGGGTAACCACCCCCCCCCCTTGGTAAGGCCGAGGGTTAATAGGCAATGGCTAAAATGTTTTGTGGACTTCTCATAACGTTTTAGAAACGTTTTTAAATCGTCCTTACGTTTTCGCCCGTTTTCCAGTACGTTTGTACAGACGTCCTTAAACGTCGTTGGTTTTCATATTTACGTTCAGTACGTTTTCTGCAGGTTTATTTACGTTTTTCACCTTTTTGGAAGGTTTTAACACGTCTTTTCGTTCTTAAAACGTTTCTAAAACGTTTTAAAAACGTTTTCGAATTACGTTTTTAAAGTCAATACCTCCACAAAATACCTTTTTTAGAACGTAATTATCAAACGTCCAGAAAACTTAAGTGGTACTTTTTAAAACGTTTAAAACCGTCCATAATTATTGTTAGTTGGGAATTCCCCGCTCCTTTGATCTTGTTCATCCAAATTGGCACGTGTAACGATACATACGGTATCTTCTAGTGGTCGAATCCTTTGATTCGGCTACACAGAATCCACCTCGGTTTGGCAGCCGCGACACCAATCACCTTTAGCGGCTCATTCTTTGACACTTGGTGCCCAAGTTCTGCCTGCTCCAGTTCCGCTACCATCTGGCGTTGTTCTTCTAGCTGCTCAAGTTGTGGCTCCCCAGCGGCCGCATTGGCGACATGCTCGGCCGTTTGTGATGGCTCTTCCTGGCCGATACTCTTGGTCTAGATCAAAGTTCGACAACACTTCGACCCACCTGGCTACTTGGCCTTCGGTTAATTGACAGCCACCGGAGGGATCCGTGGTCCGTTCGCACCTTTACCCTCCTTCCAGATAATGCCTGCACTCCCTTAGGAACTCTACTATCGCGAGCAGCTCTCTTCTTGTCGTGCACTATTCCTCTCAGGTCTTGACAAGGACTTGCTTCCGTATGCTATGACCTTCTCATCACCATTTTTGAAATTGAGATAGTTGCCAACCTATGCAAATGCACTGGCGTCAGTATCAAGCACAAACTTCCCTTCTTCCTGTGGATACGCCAAGAATGGGGGCCTTATCAAAGCTGCTTTCAGCTTTCGGAAGGCACATCACACTCGTCCTTCCAATCAAATTCGCCTTTTCTCAGTCATCTGTGCAGCTGCCGGGCTATCTCTGCAAAGCCTCGAATGAATCGTCTATAATATTGACGCTAAGCCTAGAAAGCTGCGATCCTGAGTTTGGGGTGATGGTGTGGGCCAATCGCGGACTGCCTCTGTGTAAATTCCTTCTGGGGATACTACATGCCCCAGATAAGCAACCTCCCGTTGAAATAGGTGGCATTTGGACGGCTTCAACTTGAGTTTGTCTCCTCGAAATCTATCCAGCACGGCTGCCAGTCGTCTTCCGATTCTCCCATCGTCCGCCGGATCCCGATCACGTCATCCAAGTAGACTAACAACGTTTGCCACATCACCTGGCTAACACATTTTCCTCAGTCACTCGGAAGTTGAGAGTGCGTTGCACATCCAAATGGCAAAACGTTTCCAGAATACAGCCACTGGTCGTTGAGAAGGCCAATTTATCACGAGCACCAGCATCCATTTCGATCTCTAATCCCAAGGTGCGATCAGATGCCAGTAAAGTTGTTGAAAAGAACTTGCATCCCCGGAGTCGTCATCCGCGGCAACGAAGAGACGTCTTACGGTGACCTCGTTCAACCTTCTATAATCAAAATAAAAACGAACCGAAGCTGGTG